>JALLBH010000141.1:0-38135 GCA_036940005.1 Skeletonema menzelii
GCGGAAACGGGCCAAATTAGGGCCGGAAACGGGCCAAGTTGGGGCGGATACGGGCTTGGCCAACACATCACCAGCAACCGACCTAACCAGCACATAATAACCAATGCGAGTGTTTACCACAACAGCTCTGCTCTTAAGAGCAGCAGCTGGTTTCACTTCCGTTCCTTATTATACACGTTCATTCTCTACCGGACCTCTCAATGCAGGCGACACATCATGTCCACTCATTATTGCAGGCAGCACGAGTGAATGTCTTGGTGCAGCTATGGCCCTTTGTGCAAAAGATGAACTTATCAACAGCAGAGACGATCAAAGCCGTCCGCCTGTACCGCCGTCACAAATGATTGCTTTTTTCAACGAGCCGAGCGATAATCAAGAACAACAACAACGAGCACTATCATCAGTCACAGTATCATCAATACAAAATTCGATTTACTTCCTCGGGGAATCGACAGAAAACTCTGAACAAACGCTTTCGCATGCTTTGCAGCTCACGTCACGAATCAATCGATCTTCTGACAGTAGTGGTGATTCTCCCATGCTACACACGTCGTTACATTCCAAAGATAAATCAAAGTTTGACGCACTCTCAATGACACGTAATAGGTTCTCATTTGTGGGTTTACAGTTACACACAAATCTTACTCCAAGTGATGATGGGCGGATTACATTACCAAGAGATGAAGCTGAAGAATTGGGAAACAAATTGCAAACACTGTTAGATGGTGACAGTCAATTCCCATTGTCTGCGGCAGTTACAATGGATATTAGAACACATTTGGCCATGCTACAGGCCAACTCACTCCCTCGATCGCGGGGGGTGTTGGCAACAAACAGTGACGTTTGGGCTATGTCAGATTTCATTAAAGATGGTATACATGCCGACAACGAGGATTCTCTTCTTTTTGAGTATAATTATGATTATAGTGATCCGTTTGGGGGCTGCGATCCATTGTTACGTGCGGGAAATGCATATTCGATTTCAACATCTTCCTCTGAATATATCAAAGAATTCAATAAAAAAGAAGTCATTGGAGCGTTCAGTGCAGCTTACACGGCTTTGATGGGATCGCGGATGGATCCAGTATCGAGCATTTGTATTGCGAACAGTGTTAAACGCGCATTTCACAAGCTTGGAAGTTTTGATGGAATCACTTATCAGCCACCACCTTACACATGGAAGACTATTGATCTAATTGTTGAACTTAGTCGTACCGCTAGCGAGCGTGTAGTCACGGTGAATGGACTGGCTAGAAAGATGTATAAAGAGTACGGGTATAAGTAGATAGACTTTAGTCATTAATCTCTTCTTCCAAATAGACTCCATTTACAGCCTCGAGCCTTTTAACGATCAAGGCATTGGTATAGAAGATAGACCCAACTTATCATTCACTGTGTTCTTCCAAATAGGCTCCAATTATAGCCTCCAGAGCCGTTCCCTTCTGCAATTTGTAAGTGATCGTCCTGTTCTTGTAATAATCTTCCAAAAACAAATTTTGAATCACGTCCGAAACCAAATGACCCCTTTCCACCGAGCAGCCAACTTCATTCTCCAACCGAGTAAAATGGATATGGAAATGATACTGTTTGAAAGACGCGTAAGATAGGCAGATGTGGTGAGGACAACGACCTGTAATTGATTAAGCAATAAACTCTGTAGTAGCAGCAGTTACTTACAAATTGTGGCTGATAATGAATAAAGACTCGTATTTGATCTTGGTCCACGCCATAAGTTGATTTGATAGCTGCGAGACCTTCCTTCATCATTGCCTTGAGCAATGGAATATGCTCACTTGTCAAATCACGAAGGCATGTAATGCCAGATTGTTTACAGATACCCAAACAGTACAAGTCTACGGTGGATGGATGGTTCATCCATTCTTCTCTGGGTGTAGTCAGAGGAGGTGGGTGAGATCTCCATTTGGTGTCAATGTTGATGATAAAATCGTCATGGTTTACCAGGAGTCTCTCCTTCTCTTTCTTCACTTCCACGAGATTCTTAATCCAAGAGATACTTCCGCTATCCACAACTGTTTGAATATAAGGTTTGGTGCATTGTAAATACATTTGAGGCGTTTCTTCGATCAAGACATGGCCTAGTGAAGGCATTGCACGGGAGATTTGGTTTGGCGCGGCTGGAGAGATGAGCTCAACACTAAAGGAACCGGCATCACTGATCATTTCCTCGTTCTCTTTGGGATCTCTTTTGGCATGTTCCAGACTAGCAGTGTAGTAGCTATACTCCTCTCCGCTGTCGCTTGACAGTTGGAACGTGTATTGTTTCAGAAAGGAGAGGATCATGGCAGAAGCTGATGGGTCGTGTCTCAAACAGTTTCTTTCTGCCACGTGTCCTTTGTCGATATCCTCCTGTGAAAGAACTGGATTACTCCCGAGCAATTGTTTGTGGAATGGTACGATTGTCAGTTTGAGTAGGGATTGGGTTGTTTTTGTCGTCGTGGTTGGATCGTCAGCAGCGCCAGAGATCTCATCGACGTCATCAGGAGCCTCGTCGGTATGTGTGAGGAGCAATGTAGCATGCTGATCAGATACTGTCAATGATTGTACTTTGCAATCCTTCCTGGAAAGTATTGCAAGCGGATCACGGACTGCAGCTACCATCGTTGCAGTATCATTCATGGTATCGTGTTTGCTCGGCTACCGGTTGTGGTTGTTTGATAGTTAGCAGGATGGTGTGAGACATTCACAGTGGCCGGGCAGGCTTCTTTCTTTCAGTCACGTGTTTACTCACGTTCACAGAGATTTCGGCTCATCTCTCATCTCCATCATGTATCTTCTACCCTCCGCCACCCAAAAGGCCACACTACACCATAAGTACACCATACACACACCCTTCTCCATGCCATACAATATCTCATTGTGAATCTTTCGGGGGTTACGAACTGCCATCAACTCATTGCTACAGATGGCCTCTATTTGCTGTATTCCTACGATAGACTGTGCTGAATGCAGCACTAACGGAGATAATCGCTACAGCTGTCAGTATTCGCCATCTGGCAATAATTTCAAAATGGGTGTCAAAACTGGTCCACATGGTCTACATGCAGTGGCCACAGAAGACATCCCAGCTGGTGCAGTCATTGTGCAATGTTTACCTCTAGCTCAGTCACCCATCATACACGGTCCTGCAAAACCCACATGCTTTCGTTGCTTTTTTCAAGAGGGAGATGATGACCTCAGCGGTAGGAGGAAGAAAGAGACGCTTTTTAGGTGTTCTCGGTGTCAAATTGCTCGTTATTGCAGTAAAGAGTGTCAGCTGAGTGATTGGAACGAAGGTCACAAGTTGGAGTGCCAATTCTATGTTAAACAGAGGAAGATGCAGCACATTTCTGCATCGGGCGAGGAAGCAGCCATGCCAAAAGCACTCATGCTGCGAGTGTTTGCTGCGCTCAAACTCTCACGTGACAAACAATCGGTTGCAGAAACTCCGATGATCAAAGATGTAGGAGTAGTTAAATGCGGTCCGATGCATTTTTCTTCATTGGCTGTATCTCCACAGCATCATTCGCCGTCTGAATCTGTTAAGGTTTTGAACAGTGTTGAAATGAGACTGATCAAATCAATCATGATGAAGCATGCTATCGGAAAAGGTAAAGACAATGACACCTCATTAGATGAACAGACTGTTGCTGCGGTGCAGATCTGGGGTTATGATAAAAGCGACGACCATAAGCATAATCGCACAAATGATGAAGAAAAACCCAAGGAGAAGTTATTCACACTTGACCAAGCACTACTCCGGACAGATGATGCCTTCAGAAAAAATAACTTTGGAATATTGGACGCATTACATTCTTCTATTGGTGAGGGCGTCTATCCATGTGCAGCATTGCTAAACCATTCATGTGCTCCAAATGCAATTTTGAGCTACAAACTTGACAGTGGAGTCGTGGGGAAGGGGGAGGCGTTTCATCCGCCTTTACTGCAAATTGTTGCATGTAGAGACATTGCCAAAGGAGAAGAATTAACCCATTCCTATGTTGATTTGATGCTTTCAACAAAAGAGCGACAGACGCGATTACTGAAGACTCATGGTTTTACTTGCGAGTGTAAGCGATGCGCCGAGGGTGAGTTCGTAGTATTGTTGCCACAAGATAGAACGCTTTGGGGGAAATGGCCTTTGGAGCATAGGCTCCGAGTGATTGATCAGGGAGAACGAAATGGTGAAGAGAACAATGTTGAAAGAGTTGACTTGGAAACTGCTCTAAATCAGTGTAGTCTGGGTGAAAGAGATCGAGCCGCTATTTTGGATTGTATGGAATTGTTGCTAGGCAAAGCAAATCAAAGCATGTTATCTGATGATGTTGAAGAAGAGCTGGACTGCTTACGTACCGTTGTCAATCTATGGGAAGACGAAGATATAGACTGGTGGTGGACTCCGTTTAACTTGCCACTGTATTCTGTCCGAAGTCAGTACTTTACTGCTCTCCTTGCGAACCAAAAAATTGAGGAAGCGGTTGATCAGCTCGAATTTATTGTTTCTACATTGATCATAGCCTTCTCGCATGTACAAAACCATCCGCTCTTGGGCTTGCAGTTGTTCACGCTTGGCGATCTATATGCATGCATGAGGAGAGGGAGAAAGGCTTACCTTACATACTTGTATGCAAAGGAACTAATGACGGTAACACACGGAGTTGATCATCCAATGGTTATTCAACTAGACCACAAAATTGCCGAACAAGCCAACTAAAAATAGGGACGCATTCTCGGCTATCGGGAGGAGGTAGTCGGCTGTTGATTGTGAAGTACAGTGAATGAAAGGCAAAGGACCTAGGAAGTTGGTTCAATTGGGTATAAACTATGTCCAAATTTTCACCTAATTGACCACAACTACCCAATGTCGCATCCACTCTCACCTCATCACTCATCACTCTCATCAATCATTCACTCCCCACCACCTATCCACCTACCGCCCATCGAGGTTCCCAACGCAACATACAACTACCAGTTTGCTGCAGAAGATGAGCAGCCAGAGTAACGACGATGATGCCAGTGGAGCCATCTTCATCAATCTAACCGTGCCACCAAACGTTGAACCTGGCGTCGACTCGCTGACATTTCAGTATGATGGAAATGAAATGGAAGTACTGATCCCAGAAGATTCCTTGGCTGGTGATGTGTTACAAATTCAGGTTGGTTCTTCTGCGGTTAGGAATAATTCTTCCTCTAATAGTAGCGATAATGGTGATGAGGCAATTAAATCGTCAAGCTTGATGGACGAATTGAATGGTGCAGAAGATGTAGGCGTCAGTAATGATATGAAGCTTGCGCAAAATAATGATGTCAGAGATGGCGTCGCAACAGTCACCCTTGGAGAAGGATTGAAATCAACAGTTACACTGCAGCTGCTGGAAGAACTTCCTAAAGGACATAGTAGTTCTGTCTGCAATAGAGAAGGAGATGGAACAGCTCATTGTCTATGGCCATCAGGAATAGTGTTAGCACAATCTCTTACTTCAAAGATGGGTATTGAGTATCTAACAAAGATGTTGAAACATTTTGACGGTGGTCAAAGCATCGATTGCATGGAGCTAGGATCAGGTTTGGGCACATGTGGAATCGCTCTGGCTCATGCATTTGCTTCTGTAGAGACATCTTCGACAACTAGTTATCAGATAGTTTTGACTGATCGAGGAGAAGACACGATTGCTTTACTCGAGGAGAATATTGATCGAAATTGCACTTTTGGAAGTGCAAGCAAAATTTCAGTGACTTCTCATCCACTGACCTGGGGCAATGAACTATCATCCGATTTTTCTACACCTAAAAAATTTCATTGCATAATCGGATCGGATTTGTTATACAATAGTCGCGAATCTTACGAGCCCCTCCTCAACACAATTCAACAACACTTGCACCCAGATGGTATTGTAATACTCTCGGTAAGATGGAGAAAACCTGAATTGGAACGAGGTTTCTTTCACAATGCAGAACAACTTGGAATAACATTCGTTAATTGGAAAGAATTTGAAGAATGTGAAACATTCAAGGGTCGATGTCCTGCTACATTAAACTGGAAGGATTATGGTAATCCAACGAGTGAATGCTCCAATGAGTACTTCCTCAAGACTAATGTGTCTGTTGGCAATACCACTAAATCGTTGGCAGACATTACAGAAGACGATATGGAAGTCATGAATGATGATGAGTATTCATTATTTGAAGAAAAGCAGATCCAAATACATGTAGCCAGATACTCTGCTAATAAGAAGGGAAGAAAGAGAAATTTCGGTGAATAAGTGGCAAAAACTTGCACATAGTTATCGCAATACAATCTTCCACAATCTTACTGCCTTCAATCTATTTTAACTTGATACTTCATATTGATGGGCCAAGTTCAGCTTTAATTGCTTCGCTATTCGATGATTTGTTCTTTTTATAGTCATGGCATTCTTTTCGATGCCTTTTCCAGTCATCTACCTGACACTCGCGGCAACAGTAGTTCACCAAAGAGCACCGAGTGCAACACACCATAGCATTTCGAGCCACCTTTTTGTCTGGTAATTGGCAGCCTGGGTTGAGACAGATCCCTATCTTTACTATATGCTTCACTTGCTTGTACTTTTCATCCAAGCAAGAGCAAGAAATACGACTTTTGAAGAACTTAACGAGTGTGTGCTCATCAGCGCTTTGTAATTCTGATATTTTTGATGCACCCTGGGCCTGCTCTGTTCCATTTCGAAAGTGTGAGGCTTCATCTCTCACGTATTGGAAAAATTTCGCAAAAGAAGCACTCCACCGAGCATTATCATTGTTTCCACTGAGAATGAAGTTCGTCCCTACCATCAAAAAATGTGATATTATCAACTCTAGCTTGTCCGGATCTTGAAAGACCGCCTCATAATCTTGCATTGTCGCTTTTGTTGCTGCTACTAATGCGTTCTCGCCACGCTTCAGCGCCTCGTCTGCTGCTCGAAGGCATGCATGAATCAATTTCCGACAGATATGACCGTCCTGGATAATAGCGCATCCATGATTGCATGTGTATGTCGTCTCTACCTCATCTCTTCGTTCTTGTGGTGGGTTGACATCAGTCTGAAATCCCTGGAACAGCGTCGCAGCTCCCGTCCCCGATGCCGCTTGCACTTGTGCTTGCCTGACCTTCCTTGCTTTGCCTTGGCTCTTCTTTCTTGAAGCCATTCCTCCTCGATAGTAAGTAGGTGCTCTTTTATTACTTCTTCTTTGATACTTATGAAGTAAATTCTATGTTCTCTCTCTCAGAGTAGAGTGTTCAATAAGAAGAGAAAGAGGAGAAAAGTGACTCATGTGTGTTGTGAATTAGCGAATTGGCGAAATGCGTTTTCGCTTTCCTTCCCGCAGGAAAGTGGTTCTGGCTGGATTTTCAATCAATGACAAATAAATACTCCAACCTGCTCCTACTTAATAAAAGAAGCCGTCCTATGTAGTCATTGAACAAACAATCTCTGGTCGCTGGTGGCATTGATGTGAAGTAGCTACTCTTGTAAATACTCTGGTTGAGTCAAGAAGCTGAGGCAGTTACCAGAAGACTTACACCTGTCAAAGGTTTGAAGATCCAATTTTCCAGCAACCATCACCCTCCGTCAAACTTATTGTCTTCAAGTTATCTACATCATCTGCATGAAAAGGAAAGACAACAATCAAAACAATACGCAGTCGAGGAATGCGCAGAGAGTTGCAAGGTGCAGAGAGCGAAATGCAAAAGGTGCAAAAAAGAGCAAAAGAACAACACCAGGGATTCCAACGTGGTCCCCCACCGTAGTACTAACCTGGCCCGACAGTGCTTAACTTCGCTGAGCAGACGGGAAGCGGTGCTGTCACTGTGGTATGGTCGTTCCTGACGGTCAATGTGAAAGTACAAATATAAATTGTATTATTTTGATGTCCCCAACTTACTTTTCACCATGACGTTGTTTGTGTTTCTGCTCTCGAAAGAAAAAGAATCAGTAGCTAGATAGTAGTATTAGCCATGGAGTATTACTACAACAATAATCATCATCGACGACGACAGCACATTGCAGTGATAGCGATGTCTTTTTGCCTGCAAGTAGCGTTGAGGATCATTATGTTGCAACCAACAACGGCGGCATCAATCTCCATCGGGTTTCTCCATTCCATTCAATCTAGAAGTCACCATCATCGTAGATGCACATTGGTTACATCAAATAATTTTCAGCATTTTAATAATTTGTTGGGCAGTAAAACGGCTTTGCTTCGTGCAGCCAGCAGTCAAAGTAGCGGGAGCAGTGGCACCTCTTCTACAATCAAAACGCTTGCACCAATCACACAGTCTGACAATGGTAGCTTCTACGAAATAGAAGAAATTGTCAAAAAGTCACGATTTATAGGAATTGCTGCCCCAGCATCTTCTTTTGACGACGCCAAAATAATCTTGGAGCAAGTGCGAAAGGATCATCCTAAGTCACGTCATGTTTGCTTTGGATTCATTAGTTCTTCAACCGCGGCAGCTCCATCGAGTGACGATGAAAGCAACAACGACAGTCAAAACCAAGATGATGCAGTAGTTGGAACAGAAAGAGCATCAGATGATGGAGAACCGACAGGTACTGCTGGACAACCAATCCTCAACGCTATCAAATCTGAGGAATTGAGCGATACATTATGCATCGTCGTCAGGTACTTTGGAGGGATTAAATTAGGCGCCGGTGGCTTGATACGTGCTTATGGAAGTGCTGCGCGAGCCGTACTACGCTCGGCACCAACCGTTGTACATATACCTACAGTGCGGTTGCGTCTTGTAATCAATACACAATATTCTGGCTCTGTGTATGCACTTGCTGCGAGGTTTAATGGGGTGACTAGTGGTGAGACATACAATGATCGCGGAGAGTTGGAGGTTGTGATAACCTGTGAAGAAGAGAAAGGCAACTCACTGAGAGAGGAAATTGTGGATGCTACCAGAGGAAGTGTTGTGTTTTTGTAAATGAAGGTGCCAGTCTTGTTCTCCCCCCTTTCGCTTCAGAGATTCGTGTTATAACCCAAATCATCATCAAAATATTTTGCCATAGACACTCCTCACTAGAGGCTAGAAACAGAGCCTGCCTATCAATCATCTAGCTTTTATGGACGACGACTGCGGTGCGTGATAAACACTGAACATGACTTGCAGGAAGAACGTGTAATTGATATTGAAGAAAGTAGATGGAGTACATAGCTTTTTTCTCCTCAGCCTGTTCTCTTTCTCCCTTTTCTCTTCTTCGTTGTCCGAACGGTTAGGTTCTCCAGGTACAAATTTGCAACCGAGGAAGACTTTCTCACGAATTGAGCCAATCGCTGAAAAAGCCGCCTCTACTCGGCAACTCCAGAAGAAATTTTATGTTATCATCAGCAACTGAAGAGATTGACGACTCTTATTGCATTGAAAGTTCTATCAATTCTTCTACATCTCGCTGTTGCGTCCAGCTGGCCAAACATACGCTGCAGAGAATTAAAAAATTGGCCCTTCTTCTCTTAATTTGTAGCACATTTATTGCCGAAATTACATGAAATGAAAAAAACAACAATGCGCCGCCGCCGCTCATCATCTCTTCTTCGTTCCGTTGCCCTCTTGGCCACGACTCTGCTTCTCTTTGGAAGGACAAACAACGTTGGAAACAACCGCCCGGCGTCATCTCTTCCGTGGCCCTGCCTCTTTGCCTCGGCCTCTTCCATCACTCACCGTATAACATCGAACTATCATCAAAAAAATGCCGCTACACTCCGATTCCAACGTGATGTTATCCGCCCCTCCGAGCAACGACGATCGCTCTACAATTACAATAAGTATGGGGCAGACGATCAATATATTAACCAAGGTGCTCAAAATTATGCTCAGGGAGATGATGCCGCCTATGCCGATGCTCAAAAGGCCATGCAGGATCAGGATGACGATGTTTTTAACGGGGCGGTCGCTGTAAATTTGGACAATGTTGATTTTAATGAGGTAAACATCATGCCAGTCAGCTGTGTCAATTAGTAAGTATTGTTGGAATCCAATGAGCGTCGGATTTGTGAACACTTTGAAGCAACATGTTCTTACCCGTACATTTGTTAATTATTTGCCCCATTTTGATTCTCCGTCCCACCCATCTCTCCACTCCAACAGCCGCAATGGAAACATGATCAAGTTCCAATTCTTTGAAAAGTCCAATTATAACAACTGCCATTTCAAAAATCTCGGTACCTTTGTAGTTTCCATTGCACATTACATGCGTGCCTACTTCAACTACCAGGCATTAACGTTGGGGACCGACTTTGTATTACCCTCCGACGCCTCATACCTGAATTGCGTCAAATTGGCCGAGAGTAGCAATTTGAATTACCCACTCTATGCCAAGATTGGATGTCAACATCGTGATACTTACACTTCGACAAGATTACAATTGATCCTATACGAGGATGCACAGTGTTCTCAACCGTTTGAGAATTCTGAGGAGAACAAGGTGAAGGATGGATATTATGTGGGAGACTATTTTATGTCCAACAAGGTGTCGTTCCGTCCACCCTTTTACACTTGCCAGTCCTGTAGTCCTGACTCTGTGTCTGAAACGTTTTCAAAGAGTAATACCGTTTGGTACGATGATGATCACATTGCTGAATTTGGCACAAAGTACGGTGAGGAAGACAATAATGCCAACGCCAACTATGATGATGCCAATGGATACTATGTCAAGGCAGATGATTACACATTCGATGATCAGTATGGCAATCAGAATTATGCAAATGGAAATTACGTGGCACAGGATGATGTGGTCAAGTACAACTATCAGCAGCATGATGATGCTTTCTATCAAATGGATGATGCGAATAGGAGACTGAGGAAGGTTATGACGAAGGATGTCGCAGTGGATGCTAGTCACTCATTGACTGCTAAGTTGATGAGGAAGGTGCGTATATTATGAATACGATCTGCTACGTTCACATGAAGCAACTCTATCTAACTCTTTCTTGTGTGGTCTACTTTTCTTTTTCAGGAGCTACAAGCAGAATTCGACCAAGGATTGGATTCTATCAAGCGCAAACTCGACGCAGAGGGCGATGAGAATTACAATGACTATGATGTGGCCTCCTCCTGGAACCTTTGCCAACGCGTTTACCACTACGGTGGTACATGCCAAGATGACTGCTTAAAACTTGACGCCTTCCGCATCGACGAGTGGTCTCAATCAGACATTTTCCTCCTTGTGATCATGATTGTCTTCATGGGAGCCATGATGCTCCTTGTCTTTGCCAAGAGGGTAAAGGCCTATGAGCGTGCAGCCATGTGGGGAGATGAGCCAGGCGCACCCAATCCAGGATTACCTCCCTGTGCCATCCTCATGCTTTTTGGTGTTGTGTTTATAATCATCGTGGTTTTGGCGGCGTTGAAATTTGTGAACGAGACATTGGTCTTTGCGGTGGTGACGTGTGTTTTACTGTTCGTGTACATGCTCAAGTTGACATTGTTTGAGAGTAGAAAGCAGGTCTTTTTGCCTGCACGAAGTACAAGGAGGATGAATCCTTCCTTGAAACGTGAATTGATCTAGATGAAGTCGCTGTATACACCAACAGAGATAGGAGATATGCGATGACGTGAAGAAAAGTGTTTTGGTGCCGATGGCTGCCTACTAGAGTAATTTGGAATGCGCGCCATCATGTTGAATATATGTACTCAAAAGGGAATAAGGTAAACAATATTTTGCACGATATCGGGCACGATATCGGTTTCAGTTGGAGTCTGTGAGGTTTGATTTGCCTTTAGCTTTAGTTTTGTTACATTTCATTTTTGCGTGCATCCTAACGAGGTGCCGCTTCGCCCCTCACATAGAAACATATGTACCAGAGCTCTACACAAAACGTTACCGAAGTCACGTTTTCAAAAAATGGTTGGGATATCGTACTCCATCTACAGCTCACAAAGTGTGCAATATCGTCACAGCAGCGCCATCTGCGTCTACGCCTACGCTGATGCTTTAGACGATAGTCCTTCAGAAAAATGACGAAGGATGAAGGCGTCGAAGGTCGTCAACTGACTCGGCTAGCTAGCTCTCCGCCCAATCCAGCAGAGAAGGAGAAAAATGGCGGCAAAGTGAGAAAGTGGAACCCGCGAGAAGAACGAGAAAACCTGAAAACCGTTGCGAGTCTTTTTGACTCGCCAACAAATCAACACTCCCACCATGACCATTTCGAACATCACTACAAACAAACCTACCAATGCAGCAGAACGCAACAATAATAATATATATAGAACGAAGAAAAGTACATTGCTATAGCGCATTCTCGCTTCTTTAAACAACCCAGCCGCCCTCAAAATTTAAAACCAAAATGGAAGTGGGTGCCCACGTTTGGCTCCGCTCCGACTCCTCCCAATGGGGATGGGTCCCTGCCAAAATCACTGCCAAGGATGAAATCAGCGTCCACGTCACCAAGAACGGTGAGCCGGCGACTCAATCTATGGTTCAGCTCACTTTGGCCGATGACAATTTGAATTATCATCGCTCGTGTCACAGCAACAGTAGTCCTTCGGCGACTCCTCAAACTCCTCTCGGCAACAACCGCAGCAGCAGCTACAACTTTCCCATTGACAACTACTTCTCCGACATCCAGCCCTTCTCCGTCCAAATCACCGTGGATCCCACCACACTCAAAAAAGCCGACCATCCCAACATCAAACTACGTAATCTGCCCACCTCCTTTCAATTCTCTGGCAAGGATCCCGAGGCAGGTGTCATTTCCTCGCCAAACACGCACATTACCCCCTCGGTCGTGGGAGGGGTGCATGATTTGATTGGGCTGACGCATCTCCATGAACCGGCGATATTGCATGCGCTACGATTGCGATATGACAGTGATATTATTTATACGGCCACAGGTCCCATTTTGATTGCGGTCAATCCATTCAAAGGGATGGAGTATTTGTACAGTGATGAGATTATGGAACGATATCGTTCCGAGGGGGAACGAGCTGGTGGTATGACGGTAGTGAAGAATTCGGTAACCCCCTACAAGGGTGGCAGGAAGCACCATGGCAGCGGTGGTTGTGGAGAGGACAAGTTACCCCCGCATGCGTACAAGACTGCAGATGAGGCATATCGTGCCATGATGAGAGGGTTGGAGAATTCGATATTGATGAATCAAAGGGGTAATAACAGCAGTCGAAAAAAGGCGATTAGCGTTGACACAGCTCCCACGAACCAGTCCATATTGGTCTCGGGAGAATCTGGAGCAGGAAAGACTGTCACTACCAAGATTGTTCTCAATTACTTTGCCATGCTCAGTAAGAAGATTGCCGATGATGAACTCCTCCAAAGGTCATCGTCCAAACACTCCGATGGATTCAGTAAGCGATTCTCCCCTAGGGCGAATGCACTCTATTCACCATCCTCATTTGACGATGAAGATGATCAAGTCTGCATTGAGCAGCAGGTACTTCAATCCAATCCCATCCTTGAAGCATTCGGTAATGCACGTACACTCCGTAATGACAACTCGTCAAGATTTGGTAAATTTATTGATATACAATTCACCTCCAAGGGTAAATTGAGCGGTGCAAAGATTGAAACATACCTGTTGGAGAAGGTGCGATTGATCCATCCTTCGGTGGGGGAGAGGAATTATCATATTTTTTATCAGTTCTTGGCTGGAGCGAGTGGGCAGGAGTATAGTATGTATGATTTGGAGGGCATGGGTGTGGATGATTTTCATCTTTTGAATCAGACGGGAACGTATGATAGGAGGGATGGAGTTATGGATGGGGAGATGCATGCGGATATGTTGGATGCCATGGTACGTTTCTTATCGGTGGATTTGTTGTCTCAAATGATATTTTGCGTTTTTTTTGAAGCTCGTATTGCTCACATGATTGTCCATTGCTGTATACTTTCTGCGACAGGTAACCATTGGATTTACCGCCGAGACTATCCAGTCTCTAATGCGGCTCATGATGGCAATCCTCCATTGTGGTAACATCCAATTTACTGCCACACACGAGGCTAATGCCCGAGGCATGTCTGACGGATGCAGGATGGAGATGACGCAATCATCTGTTGCTGCCGCAAGGTTGCTTGGTGTCAGATTCGAGGATTTATCTGATGCATTGACGTATCGTGCCATCAAGGCCGGCAATGAGGTCGTTCATAGTCCCCTTGACAAAGTCCAGAGTGAGAAGGCATGCGAGGCACTCATGAAGGCTACGTATGGAGCTGCATTCGATTTTATCGTGAACAAGATCAACGAAAGCATCTCGAACGAGAAGGTGCCACACGATAGCTGCGGTGCATCGATTGGTGTCTTAGATATTTTTGGGTTTGAAACCTTCGAGACAAACAACTTTGAACAGATTTGCATTAATTACACCAACGAGGCTCTTCAGCAGCAGTTCAACAAGTACGTCTTCAAGCTGGAACAGGATGAATATGAACGCGAGGGCATCCTCTGGAAGTTTATTTCCTTCCCTGATAATCAAGACGTTCTCGATCTCATTGATCGCAAGCACACTGGCATCCTTGCACTGTTGGATGAGCAATGCATCGTCCCCCGGTCCACAGACGAGAAATTTACACGCTACCTCTACGCCAAGTGCGACAAGGATACTCGTTTCAGTGCCACGAGTGCCCAGAGGGTGGATTACAAATTTAGCATTGAACATTATGCTGGTCCAGTCGAGTATTCTACTGATAATTGGTTGGAGAAGAACAAGGATCAGTTGCCAGCATCTAGTGCCAACCTCTTGAAGGAGACCGAGTTTGATTTAGTGGCACACATTCGCCAGTACATCCGTTCCGAGGGGAAGGAGGGACGTGGCTCAGTTGCGACCAAGTCAGTGGGCGCCCAGTTCTCCACGCAGCTTACCCAACTCCGTTCTCGAATTGATTTCACTGTTCCTCATTATATTCGCTGCCTCAAGCCCAATGATGAACTCATTCCCGATAGCTTTGATCCAAGGCGCATTGTTGACCAATTGAGATGCGGTGGAGTGTTGGAGGCTGTGAGGGTCAGCCGTGCTGGATATCCAACCCGTTACCCCCATGAGGTGTTCAAAGCTCGGTATTACATTTTGGGCGATCCCAAAGACACGTCCATCGCTAGTCCGATTAAGAAGTGGGGTCGTGCGTCGCTTAGTGAAGAGGATTCTCAAGTGAAGAAACTTGTGAGCAAGATTGCTTTCGATATTTGGGAGGCTGATCATGAGGCAATGCTGATGGCATTGGAAGAAGATGGTGAATTGGTAAGTCGGCTTGGGCTTGCGTTGTTTCGTTGAATTCAAGTGAAATGTTAATGTCTCATTCTCGATCGAACTCCTCTTTTGTCATCTGTAGGGATCAAGGGTCAGGTCGCCTGGTGATACCAAATACATCAATGGCCACATGAATTTAGTTTCCGTTTCATCCGTCAAAACTCCTCCTGAACAAAGAAGGGCCAAGGCACTGTTGAAGAAGAGGCGTGAGTCCACATCCACAGCACTCTACGCTAAAAGCACCAGCGAGATTGCTCGTCCTGAGACTGCGGCGGAGTTCTTGTCCTTGGACTTCTCCAGTAGGTGCGCCATTGCTGGCTTGCAGCTGGGGAAAACGAAGGTCTTTTTGAGACGCGAGGCATTTGACCAAATTGAGCACCTACGTGCACAAAAGTTTGGCAAGAGTGCCATTGAAATTCAGAGGGTCATTAGAGGAGTCCAAGCCAGGAGGTATTGTCGTTTGCTTCGAGAGCAAAAGGTTTGGGCAGCGCTCATAATTCAAAGAGCATACCGCAATCATCTCCACTATTTGCACTACTTGAAGGTACAGGCGAGGCTAGTTCCTGCCGCCATTCGGATCCAGGCAGTAGCTCGTGGTGCTAACACACGAATGTGGTTCTTTGGTACACTTTACAGCATCATGCGGTTGCAGGCAATGGTGAGGGGCTGCCAGGCTCGTGCCAATGTGGCCAGACTTCTAGAGGAGAGGCACCAGCCCGTTTCGTCTCCAGTTCATTCCGTTTCTCAGCACTCGTTGGGCCAAAACACATTTGAGGAAGATGAAGAAGTAACAGTACATGCTGTTGGTATGAATCAAATGGTCCCTGTAAACGAGACCCAAGCAGTTGTAGAAGTAACCAGCGAATGGGTTCAACTTTGCAACTATGTCAAGGACGAGAACTGGGTTGCTATTGAACAGACTCTAGACCAATTTCCTCATTTGGCTGAAGAAGTCGACCCAGCTAATGGAGAGATGTTACTGCACATGTTGTGCCGCCATTCAAATGTCTGGAGTCTATTGGTTGATATGGTGGTTGTATTGTACGCGAAAGCGTTGATCCACAAGGATGCCATTGGCGCTTTGCCTCTTCACCATGCTGCCGCGCACAACAATGTTGCTGCATTGGAGATTGTTTTCAGCGCGTACAAGGAAGGAGTGAATGATGTTGACGAGGAGGGCCGTCAGCCACTTCATGTTGCAGCTGAATTCGATGCTGTTGACGGAGTCAAATTCCTACTTGAAAAGGCGCCTGAAGGTGCTTACACTATGATTCATCGTCCAAAAGGAGACAGCGGAGGAGGACTTCCACTACACGTTGCATGCCGGCACCATTCGAACCTGAGCATTATCACGGGTCTCTTGGCAGAGAATTTCTCAAGCTGTAAAAGATCAGATGAAAACGGAGACCTACCGCTTCATCTGTTACTCCGCAATGGCGAAGCTGTGGAGCAAGTGACCGTCAAAACTATCTTGACATGTTTTGCCTCCGCGATCTCACGTACCGACAAGAATGGAGATTTGCCCCTGGCTATTGCCATCAAGAGCGAATGCAACCAAAGTGTCGTTAATTACCTATTGATGCAATACCCAGATGGTGCTAAAGTTTTGGACCCAGATGGACACACCAACTTGCATTTGGCGTTGCAACACGGAGCTGACGACAGATCATTGCTGGGATTATTGAATCATGCTCCTGAGGTGCGTTTGCTTGCTTTTTACCTTAACCCTCACTACTCACGCATACATCTAACAATGACTACTTTGATCTCCTTACGTGACAGCTTGCACTTCATATCGACAAAGAATCGGGAATGTTGCCAATTCAAATGGCCACCGAACATGAGCATTCTCATTTCATCGTTAATCATTTGTTGAAACAAGACATGCCAATCGACACCAAGGATAAAGTCAAGGGTACCGCTCAGAAACACAAGTTCTCTTGGAATCATGTCGTGTCCAATACTGATGACATGTATTTTCCTGTCATATCGAAGATTCTTCAGCAGTGCACACAGCCACAAGTCCTTGCTTTGGCCCATGTCGAAGGTCCAGATGGACGAATTGCTCTCTCAACTGCCACGCCAGTTTGCAAGCATGAAATGCGTGTCATGTTGAGACTTTTCAACACCTTGGAAGTCGTCAATCAACGTCCGGCATTTTCTAATCCGGAGAGTGATACACAGATATTCTATGCTTTGAGGTATGATCCACCGAAACAGAGCAGTGGTCAATGGAGTTTGATCCATGAGGATAACAAAAAGGAAGGTAACTACTTAGAGGAGTGGGACGATGCATCACACGTGTCAGGATTGTCTCGTTCAAGCTCTCGATCCCATAACTCGATGTTAAGCAGGTCATCTCAAGTCAACATCAACGAGAGAATGAAACAAATCAAGAAGGAAAAGGGGCAGCAGGTCATTGCAAAACTGACCTCTCGATCAGATGTGGTTGAAAGGGAATTGAAGATTCGTAAGGATTTCCAACTCTCTCGTCACTATATTCCTGCAGTCATTAGTGTTCACCACACTGTACAGCACGCCGCTTACTCTGAGGCCATGGCTGAGCCTGGGTACTGCATTACCATGGAGGGTGCAGATACGACGGCAGAGAACCTTATGTTGGACATGAGGAAGCATGGGAAATCTTTTTCTGGCAAGATTCTGAGGAAAATTGGAGCGTCGTTGCTACATATGCACGAACACGGACTTGTTCACTGCGACTTTGGAACTCACAATGTTGGCAAGTTTGGTAATCGTTGGAAGCTTCTGGGTGTTGGGGGGAGCAAGGCGATTGGATCGCCTACAGACCCCAAGCGTGGCTTTTACCATCCTCCAGAGGCTGTGGTTGTAGAGAGCAGGCGTGCCCCTCTAGGGAAGAAAGAGCTCGTGGCCAAGGTTGTCTCTATCAAAGCAAGGCCTTCCCACGACATTTGGGCATTTGGTGTGCTCATGTATGAAGCTATCTGCGGTATTCCACTCTCGCCATATGCATGCCGTGGTAAGCGCGTTATGAATGCCAACGAAATTGCCAAGGTCGGAAGATGGGATGAAGTAAGCCTTGAGAGAGCGCTGAGACACGTGGACCCAAGTGACCATAACTCATTGGATATCCTCAGGAAGCTTCTCCACCCCAGCCTGCAAGTGAGGTGCTCCACTCTGAGGGAAGCCCTTGATCACCCATTCTTCAGTGGGAGCCTGGATGATCGTGTGCTTTCAAGGCAAAGAGAACCTGATGCTCAGCCAAGTCGGAATGCTTTGCCTCCTACTCAAACCCGACAAGTCAACAACACAGGACGATCCCAGTTGGCAAAAAACGGCATCTCCGACCAAGAGAACAACATGAATGGTCAGCACCAGCACCCTCGGTCGGAGAGTAAAAAGAAGGGTGGAGGTGGGCTGAGTTTTGGACTGAAGGTGAAGGGGTTGAGGACTAAGAAATATGAATGTTGATATTGTCTCTAGAAATAATTTAACATATATAAATAGACGTTAGAGTTAGAGCAACAATCCTTCCATATATTGCTTTGTCTGACGAGGCTTTGCTAGTAGCGACAGGCGGGCTCTTCTCTTTGTTCAGCTTCTTCCTCGTTCTCGTAACAACCAATGTGTCGGCTCTTTCCCTCGATCGTTATTCTCGCATCCCAGTTCTTGTTGTTTTTTTATTGAATGATACACCTTTATTCTGATGAAGTAGCTTTGCGGAGAATGAGTGGCTGCGGTGGTACATCGGAGATACTGGTACTGGAAAATATTTGCGACCTCTCTGCAGCCCCTTCTTCCCCTTTTGGAAATATTGCTGGCGTGCTCAGCAGTCAGATTCCTCCCCGATTCCTCCCCTTCAGTCCCTCATACTTGCCAAGTAGTATCCGGAAGAGACAAGAAAAGACGTTGCATTTTCAGCAAATATCGCTAAAGTCACCGATTCCGTCGACCTTGTTCTTCAAGAAGCTGCCACTGCCAACATCAATGAAGCTGATAAAGCGATTGTCGAAGGTAGTCTCGCCAAAGTGAAACAATTGTTGGCATTGCTCGCGGTGTCGTCGAAGGCTAGGGGCGGCACTGAAGAATTTTCATTGGGCTGCTTATGTTTGTGTACGCAGTAGCCTCTCTAGAGTATGCATGATCGATGAGAAAGAGCTCGAAGACGAAGACTTCTATCAAGTTCAGGTTCAGGATTGATCCCAGTTACAATAACAGATAGGAAAATTTACGTTTTGTTTTAGTATAGTCATAGCAGCGATGATACGCTTTCACTTTCCATTCTTCTAAAATCTACCATCAGTGTTGATGATCAAGATAAGAGGTGTATGTAATAACTACTTATCACGACGCTGACAGACATTCAAAGAGCTCTGTGACGAGATCCTTGACATTGTTCATTTCGGTATTTATGTCGGCTTTGGCCGTCTCAAGTACACTCCTAACATTGTCCAACTCCTGCCGCCCCCTATCAATATCAGCTTTAATTTCATCCTGCAAAACTGAAACACCCTCCCTCAGACTCGTCACTTGCTTCATACGTACGTGTTCGACACTTTCATTGCCAATCTGACGAGTCGTTCGACTTTGCATTAGCTTTGATCGAATTTGAGGTGGCCAAAGCATTCCGAAGGTGATGGCACCGATGATAATCCACAGCGGTATGATGATTACGGCGGTGACAAATCTCAAAAAAGTATAGATAACGTAATCAACTGAAAAATACTTCTTGTCATCCATATCCGCTTCAATGAAGTACATGAACTTTTTCCATAATTCGCTCATGCTATTTTCATTGGCATCTTCGGCATTATCGTCATTGTTTCGACATCTGCTCAATCCGCTAATGATGACGTCCATTTCTGCAACAAAATCAAGCTTGTTGGACCAAAATACCACAGCTGAATAGAAAAGAGAAAGTGATGAGATCAACAATCTAACAGACGGTAGCACATTCTACTTTGCATAGCACTTACCCGACCTCTCATTCTTGATCACTCCATACGAGTCTGTTACAATAGCAATAAGAACATTTGCCAGCACGATTACCACTGCAAACATGAACAGACCATAGAAGATAGTAGCCATTGAAGTCACTCTTGGATCGGAATCTCTAAAATCTGCATCATCAACCTCTCCTAACAGCATAGTGTAAGACTTGAGAATCGAGGTCCACAGACTGCACCAAGGATGTTGATTTGTTGGCTCGCATGTTTCAAACCTCAACGAGTATTCAGTTCGGACGCATTCCGTTTGGCCAGTGATGGCGTTATTGGTGCAATTTAGGGGCGTCTCAATGTATGGACTTGGATACTCCCCTGACCCCAATGGACACGAGCCAGATTGTCTAAATATCGTCGAAAAAATCTGCGAAAAAGCCACCAAGATAATGACGAGCGCTACCAAGAAAGCGAAGAGCCTCTTCACCACATAAACCAACCCGCCCACAAAGACGGCAAATCCAGCAAAGTGATCCTTCAAAAAAAGAACTAATGCCATGTAGAGTATTGCGCAAGTTAAGCAGGTACCAATCTCGAATACTTTCGAGCTAAACGCCCCTGTGCTCATTGTCACTGCCCAGAATAATATCAAAAAGATATATAATATATCAAACCAATTGGATGGATCATTCAACCAAGTTCTGAACAGTCCCAGACTTGCCAAACTCAATGCCTGAACTATCTCTCGCAGTAAAAACCACGACGCCGCGAGGTAGAGAGGAATCAAATATCGATGATCAAAGGCACCAGTCCCCTCTTCATACCTTTCCCTCAAATTGTCTATAACTGCAACTTGAAAACATGCAATCACCAACAGGTAAAATACAAAATCAAGCATGGTCACTGTTGTAGGGAATCGTTGTGAAATCTTTTCATTCAGTACCTTCTGCACCTCAGGATTTATAACTGCAAAATCTCGCAACCAATCTGGCAGTGACTGCAACGCCGTAAGTAAATCTGCCGTTGCTCTCGGCTGCGCATCTAAATAAAATCCGAGACAGTTCTGACAATTGGTGCATTTATCTTTGTCACCCTCCTTAATTGCCTGTGCTCTCGCGGCCAACAAATGGATAGGTAAATTCCCTTCCAAGTCAATGCTATCCACCACGGGTGCATGTTGTGATATGAGTAAATTCACCACCCCCGGAGATGCTCCTCGATCCGCATTCCCCATTGCAAAATGAATAGGAGTACGTCCCCGTTTATCCGTGGCAATAATAGTCTGAATGTGATTGTCGGTTAATACCCGTAATACGTCCTCCCCCACCCCATACGCACATGCATAGTGTAACGGCAGCATTCCATTCTCATCTGCATACAGTGCCGCTCCCGTTTCACTCAATAAAATGACCGTGGTAACATTCGCCGGTCGATCCGTATGCGCCAACGCAAAATGAAGCGGCGTCCTCATCCGTTTATCAACACACGTCTTACTCTCTGGATATTGCTCTGTCAACAATTTCAACACCTCCTGCGATGCCTGATTTGCACACGCATAGTGAAGTGGCAACCACCCAAATGTATCTGACATGGACACCGTCACCGGACCGGCGGCAATTAACATTTGTACAATATCCAACGGTGGTCCATTCCGACACACCAAATGCAGCGGCGTGGTATCATAATCGCCCCGTCGCTCGGCAGCCCATTGTGCATCCCGTGCGGAATGTTGATGCAACCATATTCGGATTCGTTCCCATGATCGATCGTCATTATTGGAGGCAGCATCGCAGAGGTGTTGTAATTCAGTGAGATCACGTTGGATCCAACTGTCACTGAGTCCTGTGGAGCCTCGAGGGGAACCTAAAGCGTCGAGGTCTTCTTCGTTGATGGAATGACCATCTTCTTCTTCCTCCTCCTCTATTACGTCTTCTTCTTGACGATCATGAAGCGGAGATAAATCCAACCGGCGGCGTGACGCTTGTTCGAAGCGGCGGCGAGATTGATCGAAGCGGCGGCGACTGATTGCTGCTTTCATGATTTGTGTCTACCATCCAAGAGGAAGAAAACGATAGCGCCACAAGTGTGACCTTCTTTAGCTATCAAGCAGGTTTATTCTTCCGGCAGTCGAGCACTGAATAATACTCAGAGCTGCATGCTCCGAGAGTAGGTTGTACATCATTTTTTTCCCCCCCTCCGTGTTGCGTGTTGCGTCGTCATCGCATCGGCGCCGCGCTGGCTAGGCCGCTGACTGTTATCATACTGATTCCTTCGTTGATTCGGAGGAAGGAAAGACAAAGAAGAAGCAGACTTTCTCTTTGATCTAAATACATATTATAGCATTTGCATCCCCAATACCTAGCAATAGCGTGATAGCCAAAATGGTCGTTCATAACGAACTTAATCTTGCATCCAATTGCATTGTAACTGTAACCCCATGTAATCCCGATTCTTGCACGCCTTACATCCTACCAGCAAAGTTAGCATGATCTGTACCTCCATTCACTACCACACCACCTTCTTGCACTCCCGTAACATATTCAGGAACGGTTGTGTTAGGCCATTTGCTTGTGATTTTAATTCGGTTGGTAAAGAATTCGATTGCACCATCCCCAGTTATATCCATGTCTCCATACTTGGATCTGGTTCCGTACAGTCCTCCAAATGAAAAGGGCTCTCTTGGTACAGGGATACCTATGTTGACACCAAGCATCTGGACACGAGAGGCAGAGAGTGTGACTAATGAGATATGCATTCACAAAATGACAGATAAACGAGCAATAATCTCAATATATAACTCACTGATGCCCGAACCCTTGTCAAAAACCATTCAGCGTGTCCACCATTTGAAGTGTAGACGGCTGCTGCATTACCAAAAGGATTGGAATTCTCAATCTCAATCGCCTCTTGCCAAGTTGCCACATGATAGACACTGAGCACTGGACCAAATATCTCTTCACACATTGCCTTGTCAGTTTTATTGCTGTGAAGAATTACAGTTGGACCAACAAAGTTGCCCTTATTATCTTCCATCTCCTTCATCCAGGTGCGACCATCAAGTAAGATCTTGGCACCATCCTTCTCAGATTGTTCAATGTAACTCAAGATCTTTGCCATGGACTGAGAATCAATGACAGGTCCCATTTGTCCCGCAGCTGTGCCAGCCTTAATGCCAGCTGCCTTCTCAATAACCTTATCCAACAATGCCTTTTGCACTGCCCCCTCTTTATCCCCCACAATCAGCAGCACTGATGCCGCCATGCACCGCTGTCCAGCACACCCAGCATACGACACCACAACATCTTGTGCAGTCCCCTCCACATCACAATCGGGTAATGCAATCAAATGATTCTTCGCCCCACCCAATGCGGTACATCGTTTATTAAGCGAATGGCACCGATCTGAAACAATCTTGGCAACAGGAGATGAACCAACAAATGTCACAGCCTTGACATTCGGATGGTCAATCAACGCCTCGACACAATCTTTGGTACCATTCACCATATTAATCACTCCTTTTGGAAATCCCGCCTTTTCGAATAACTCAATAACCTTGTACATGGTCAACGGCACCTTCTCCGAGGGTTTCAACACGATGCAATTTCCAGTCACCAATGCAATCGGGAGTGTCCAGAATGGCACCATGAATGGGAAATTGAAGGGGACGATACTCGCCACTACACCGAGTGCATCTCGTCGATCTTGACAGGTGACTTGACCACTGACTCGATCAATCTTACCCTGCATTAGTTGGGGTAAACTGCATGCGTACTCGACAGTTTCATTGCCCTTGGCGACATCTGCAAGTGCTTCGGTAATATTCTTACCATTTTCTTGCACAATCAACTGTGCTAGTTCTTGTGCATTTTCTCGAACCAATGCATGAAATTTGAGCATGTAGGCGGCACGTGCCTTGACGGTTAGAGAGCTCCATGACGGAAAGGCAGATTGGGCGGCGGAGACGGCTGTATCGACATCTTGGGGGGAGGAGAGGGCGACTTGACCGATTTGGAGAGAGGTGGACGGATTGAGGATTGGGAGGTAGTCTTCGCTGGCGGGTGGACAGATTTGGCCGGCTATGTAATTGTTGACTGTTATGTCGGTTGGTGGAGCTTCTCCCATGGTAGTTGGATGCAGTGGTTGTTTGTTCAGTTCTTATTTTATGGCACCAAAGTGAATAGGCGAGCGGCCAGAACAGAACAGAACATTGTGAAATAAGTACGATAGAACAAAATGATGAAGATGCGTGTCAAAGATATTTTTTCTCCATGGACTCCCATTTGGAATTTGCTCCCAAAGATTCTTCTGCACAACAGTGCAGATTTGCTCCATGATGTGGTCGGAATTCTGAATTCTGCTTTAGGTACAACGTCATTCAACACAAAGTTGGAGCACCTCGATCAATACACCTGTCGAGATAGTTCTTCTTGGGGTGCTGGGAAGATGCAAGATGCAAGAGCCATGGAGCAAGAGACGTGAGTGCGCCCAAACACGTGTGTTTCTGTTATGTTCTAACCCTTCTCTACTGATAGCTACTTAACATCATCTGACCAACGTAACACTGCTTCGTCATCATCTCTCTCAGACAAGAAAGAGTTCAAAGGATGTCGATTCAGCCTCTCCAACTCTTTCGCTCAGCCGTTGTCGATGCCTGAACTAATCAAGCTTACCAAAGATAGGGGCGACACCAAATTACTTGAACTCTATAACAATCACGATCTTGAATATGTGCCCAATGGAGGATCCAACGATCTGAGGCAAGATATAGCACGTGTAGTATACGACAACAAACTCTCGGCAGAAAATATTCTAGTCTTTCCTGGTGGCCAAGTTGCTATCCAAACGGCAGCGTTGGCGTTTGCTTCCAATGGCGTTCATTCCATAGTTTTCACGCCGGGATATCAGTCGACTGTGGAGTCACCACAGTGGGCAATTGGTAATGCTGGAGTGACGCAGATACCACGAAGCCCAGATAAGAATTGGCAGGTGGACATTTCAAAATTCAAAGAAGCTATTCGTCCAAATACTAAATTTGTCATACTAAATGAACCGTGGAACCCAGGTGGCATCGTGATGAGCCATCAGTTACAACAACAAATTATCGATATTTGTCGAGCAAACAGCATAGTAATTTTGTGCGATGAAGTGTACAGATTGTTGGAACACAATGAGTGTGATCGGTTACCCGCCATGGCAAATGCCTACGAGAAGGGCATATCGGCTGTCACAATGAGTAAGCCATGGGGAGCTTGTGGTGTGACTATTGGTTGGCTTGCTTGCCAGGATTTGTGCATGGTCCAACGCCTTGTTGATGTTCAATACTTTGGCACTGCATGTGTTAGTCGTGCAAGTGAGATCCAGGCAAGGATGGTTTTAGGTGCATCTGATTTGATTTTGAAAGAGAGACGTGAGATTGTGTTGCGTAATAAAGCACAATTGATGGCTTTTGTGGAGAAGTATAACGAATTATTTTCAGTCAATGAGCCCAACGCCGGTGCTATAGCATTTGTGAAGTTCAAATTGTATCCTAGTCATGTTTTGGGTGAGCAGCTTGCTTTGAATGGAATTTCAATTAAACCATATTATTGCTTTGCAGATTTGCAAGATGAAGCAAGTGGAGTAAAACAATACCGGTGTGAAGCGTATCACTTTCGAGTTGGCTTTGGAGAACTAAATTTCCTTTCCAAGTTGGATGCTTTGGCTAAATTTGTAGACGAACACGCCGATAGATGGCGAAAAGAAATAAGCAGGAGATAGACAAATAACCAGGATAATTAAGTACTTCAACTTTTTTACACAGCCTTTCTATCGTGACGATGAAAGTACCCTACTTACAGCTTCATAGACATTTCATTCTGATAGACGACCATACATAAACTGCTTGAATTTTCCAAGCCTTTTCTCAACCTCTGTATCCACGGCAATTTCATCCATGGGTATGTCACTATCCTCGTCAGAGCGCCCAACTGCCACCTCGTTCAATGCACGGAGAATTTCCTTGTTTTGACGCTTATGTTTTGAGACTTCCTTGGACAAGATACGAACTTGCTGTTCAAGAATTGCACTCTCATCTTGAGCCGCTTCAACGTCCTCTTCCAGTGACTTCATCTTCTCCAAAGCATTTACTCGTTCTTTCTGAAGCAATGAGATCATGTCTCTGAACTTGAGATCATTATTTGTTCGAGCCGGATGGGATGGCGGAAGGAGAGTGGTCAATTGCCTGTCACAATCGGCCATACGCTTATTTAGACGTTCGGTAGTTTTGGCAATGGTAGCCTTTGACTCTTTGTCTAGCGCCTCAAGTTCTTTCTGCAAAGAAGCAATAGTCTGCTCCAGCTCGGCGCACTTTGCAATGTTTGCTTCATTTTCTGTATGGTACTCCTTGGCGAGCTGTTCTGCAGCATCTCTTTTTGTGGTAAGTGCTGCAACGTCTTTTTTGTACTTTTCCGCTTTGTCAACAAAAGCCACTCCCATGCCGACAGCAGATTCTAACTTTTCTTGCAAATCTCTTAAATCTTCGTAGGCCGATTCGCACTTCTCTTCCAACTCATCTCTATCGTTTGAGACGGAAAGGAGTGTCTCTTCAACATCTCTCTTTTGATCTTCCAGCGTTTTGATCTGGTGTCTAATGTCAGCAATTGTATTCGCATCATTAGCCATAATTGTCCTCACATCTTCAAGAGTGGTTGCGGCGGAACCTGCAGCACGAGCTTCTGCGACTGTATTTTCTACATCTTCAGCCAGTTTGTCCAACTTGTCTGAAATTACTTGGATTTCAGCTCTCTCCTTCTCTAGAGACTCTTCGAGTTCAGCGGCTTTGATAGCTCCGTCAGCCAGTTCAACTTTCAGCTTCTCAATTTGATCACGCTGGTTTACTTCGTTCTCCTTGAGTGACTTCTTTTCAGATTGAAGAATTTGAACTTCTTCCTCCAGCTGCGTTTTACTTAAGACAAAATCAGTCTCTAATTCTTTCAACTTTGATAACTGGCCTTCGAGTTCAACAATCCTGACTCTGCTGAGCTCTGCCTCTTCTCTCACTGTTTGTCGCTCTGCAATGGAGGCCTGCTCAACAACTGCTTTACTGGCAGAAGCAGCTAAGTCTAAGTCTCTTGCTGTCATGAAAGATTCCAAGTCCTTCTCCATTTGTACAAGTTTCTTATCCCTTTCATCAACTGACTTTTGCAAATCTTCGTTGTCCTTTCGGAAGAATCGCAGCTTCAATCGTAGAGCACTGATCAGTGACAGATTATCTGTAACCTTCGTTTCAACTGACTTTTCAAAGTCTTCATTTTCATTGTCTGGGCATGAATCGGTGTCGTTCACATCGTTGTTGACAAGAATCAACTCATTCATCAGTGAATTGATAGAGTTCGTAAGACGTTTGTTCTCGTCCTCCACTTCCGCATACTTCTGTTCCATTACCTTGTCACCAGCCTCCTTTTCCTTGATCAAATGATCCAACTCTCGTTGAATCTTAGCCTTTTCCTCTGTAGATTCAACCAGCTGTTCATTTAATGCCGAATCGGCTATTGTCTTGCTTGCATTAGCAGCTTCTTTCGATTCCTCTAAAGTCATTTCCAAATATTCTTTCTGCTGACGCAGAGTTAAAATTTCACTATTCAAAGCTTCCTTGTCGGCTAGCAATATCTTATTCTGCTCCTCTGTGCTCTCAACGATACTGCTCATCTCTTGAAATCTCTCTTCCTTTGCTTCCACTTCCGTCTCCATCTTTTCAACACTGCTCATTAATTCTTGGACTTGTTTCTCCGCATCAAGCTTGGCATCTGTCAACTCAGAGATCCGAGGCTCGTTAGCTTGTTCCGCATCTTCAAAACGTTTCTGAAGAGTCTCTAACTCCGTCGTTCTCTTCTCATGCGAGAGTTTCATCACCAGCAGCTCTTTGGCAAGTTCTTCTTTTTCTGATTGCAGCTGGAGCGCAGCCTTCGAAGTGTCATCTTTCGACTTTGATTGATTCCCCAACGCTAGAGCTTCCGAAACACCCTTGTTTTCTTTCTCCAAATCTTCCTTTTGTGCCTTTAATCTCAACACTTCACTTTTCAAAGCTTCTTTATCCGCTACTAATTTATTATTCTGCTCCTCTGAAGTTTCAACGCTACTGGTCAATTCTTCAAACCTTCCTTTCTGCACTGACATTGCCAATTCCATTTTAGCCACATTGCTTGTTAAAAGCCTAACCTGCTCCTCTGCATTACTCTTTCCATCTGCCAAGTCTGTGATCAATTGTTTCATGTCTTCACAGATATTCTGTACTTGCGCCAAATTTTTCTCAGAGTATCCCTGCTCTCGTGTCTGCAGTTCTACCTTCTGGACTAATTTGCTGTTTATTTTTGAGACATAGTCGTTCTCTAGAACAGCTCTTCGTATGGCTCTTTGATATGCCGTGTTTTGTGTTTTGATCATATGATTTGCCTTCTCTAATTTCGTTCTCAGCTCTGCCGCTTCATCGTTTGTATCTTCCGATGGGGATGGATTGACAACGCCCAAGTAAGTTTCCTCCTCTTCCTCCACTTGCTGCTGCTGGGAATCTTTGGGTAGTGGTGGATCATCGCTCTTCATCTTTTGCATTTAATTTCCCAGCGAGTATCATCTGCTACGAAACTGCTGCTCTTACAGCCTAAGTAAGCTGTCATCTTGCCCCTCGGCTCGCCGCCTTGATTTGCTGAAAAGGAGGCGGGCTCGGCACAAGACTCCGACAACACGACTCCACCGACCACCGACAATACAAGAAACAAGAAAGTGAGAAGGAAAGAAAGGGAAAACAAATTCCCAGAATGACCCAACAACAATTAGTAATCATCATAAGTACTCTCTAGAGAGAGAAGATCAAATTGTATTAGTTCGAGCATTTCAATCAACGACGACGTTGGGCTGCTGATGGTGTCAAAGGGATTAATAACCAGTGTGGTACATAGGCCTATCGCCTCGCGGATCAGCCTCTACACCATACCCATACATCATCTTCGCTACTTCCCCTTCCATCTCGTTGGGCTCCGCCCTCGAAGGACAGTGAAAGTAACGTGGCAAAAGAGAAGTCATGACAATAAGTGTAGATCATTAGGTAATTACCTCTGCAAGGAAAGCACGATTGCGAGTTGTTGCGTAAACCCCCAGTCCCCATAATCCTTTTTTTGCAACGTTACCATCTACCCTCAACTTAATACTCATGTCTATTTAGCACCCTCTCCTCCTTTCCAGCAAAAGCCTTAGCACGACACCTAACTGAGTTGTCCACTAGCTGCAATCTTTACAGGGACCCTGGTGGAACCAGATCCAGATCCAACAGACTCAATAGCCTTTACAACATCCATACCTTCAACGACAGAGCCGAAAACGACGTGCTTACCATCCAACCAAGCAGTTTTGACGGTACACAAGAAGAATTGAGATCCATTGGTGTTGGGGCCAGCGTTAGCCATCGAGAGGATACCGGGACCAGTGTGCTTGAGCACGAAGTTCTCATCTTGGAATTTGTTTCCCTGCGGATGATATATAATATAAATATAGTATTGTATCAGGTTTAAAATATTCATATTGTTGATGAGATCTCTCCATACTACAGAAAAATCGATGACGCAGAGTTTGATTAGGCAAAACTTACATAGATGGACTTCCCACCGGTACCATTGTGGTTTGTGAAATCCCCACCCTGACACACTGGATTCATACACGTTAAAGAGATAAAACAACATGAGATGTGTGCACAAAAAATGATCAAAGGCAAGAGAAGACAGTAAGAGCAAGTTCAAAGTGCAAACTCACTGAAATCAGTGATGACGCGGTGGAAGCCAGATCCGGCGTATCCGAATCCCTTCTCCCCCGTACAGAGAGCGCGGAAGTTTTCAGCGGTCTTGGGGACAACGTCGGCACGCAATTCCATGACGATACGGCCGGCATTCTGGCCACCGATGGTGATATCGAAGTAAACTTTAGGGTTCCTGCGATATTATTGGCGATGAGAAGGCGTATGATGTGATGTTGTTAGAACATATCAGTAAGAAAGGCAAAGAAGAACGCACACGAAATGCAGCGGTAGACACAGAAAATAATTGACCCAAAACAATTGTTTCATCTGCCCACCCCCCCTCCTTTGTTTGCAATATCGTAGCTATTGAAAGATATACATGATGAGAAGATAGATAAATGACCGGCACAGAGCAGCCCGCACAACGCATATAAATTTGCAGCCAAAAAGGAACGATCCTGCCGTAAGAGCGGGTTCAAAATGTAGCAAAACTCCGAGCCACAGCCAGTCAAGACAACGCCAGCTCTGAATACCCCGACCAAGGAATTACTTACATGATGGATAAGATATTAGTCAATTAATTCAATGGTAAGATATTACTTATGTAGTGAACGATCTGGCAAGATTTGGAGAAGATTTGGTTTGCATTTGCAGCCAGCCAAAGATTTTCGTATCTTTGCGGGGAGGGACAGACTCATTATTTGACAGTTCTGTTATTGTCTACATATTCATATGAATATGACAAAGATCTGTGTGATGTGACGCGAAAACTGCATGCAGCCTTTGGGATCTGGTTTTGAAACCTACAGAGGAATTAATACAAAATGAATAGGCTGCGAATTCCATCCTGAACTACATACCTTTGTCAACTTATCTTTGATGCATCCTGGTCCTATCATACTACATACTCCATTATCTACAGACATCAACCACCACCATGACGACGACAGTCGGCGACGTCGAGGAGCAGCGACAGTCCTCCGATTGTCCGAGGAGAGGTCTCAACAAAACAATGCAAGGAGAGAGCGTGAACTTTTCTGCCTATTTACACGCACAACGAAATCTCTCAAGCCAAAGATTCTTACAACGGCGAGCAAGTGTCCGCCATCTTAATGTTCCAAGCAGCATTCAGGAACCCATTCAGGAAGAAGAGCCAATTGAAGATGCGTCGAAGTCATCTCGAGGCCTCCGGGCATCTCGACAGCTTCGTCACCTGCATAGCGATGAGTGGGATGATATCTTTAATAATTTGGGTGATATTGATGAAAACGGTCAATTCCATGATGCACATGCTCATTTAAAACCCTTTTATTCCCCTCCAGTCCAGCGTCAAAGATGGGGCGAGGATCAAGTCTTGCCACATGTGAACTGGGGTAAGTTAGTTGATGTATTTTGTGCATTGAATAATTGATTATTTGCTCACCACAAAATACTCTTCCAACATCATACATCATCTCGTTTCCACGTAGGAGATCTATTCTTCGATCTATTTTATGTGGGAATGGCTTACAATCTTGGTTTGATGGTCAAGTCATCCATGAATAACGAAGATTGGCTTCGAGGGATTATTTATTTTGTTGGTGTGTTTGGCTCATTGTGGACGTCATGGGAGATTGCCATGCAATATGAGTCACGATACATGATCTTTGACTACTCTCATCGTCTCTTCGAAGTGATACGCTTCATCTTCATCAGCACCGCCATTCTCCATATTACGCCAATCGAGTTGATGTCGGACCCTTCTTCAGTGGAGTGCCTTTCTGTTACGATTTCAATCTTTATGGAATCAATCATGCATTTGATTCTTAGCTGTGAACTTTACTACAGGGCCAAGGGTGATAGGGAGTCCATCAAAAATTATACAATGGACTGCGTCTATTTCCGTCTTTTACCTATGACGCTAGTTTACCTTGCTGCAACAATCATTGCAATAGTCCTTTATGTGCAATCGAAAATTACGAACAATGACTCAAAAAATAGCCGCCTACTTGCGTCTCCAGTGTATTCTCCAGAGTATTATGGCTCATCAGTGCCTATATGGAAATTATCGGATTTGCCTTTTACCTTACTTGCTGGCTATTACGTGCTTACTTTTGCTACCACTGCATTGGCCAGACTACAACAATACAAGACTGAGGATATTCGTAAGCGATTCGTCCCTAGCAATATTGATTTTGAGATCCATCGCTATGGCGAGTGGATCTTGTTGATGATTGGCGAGGGTGTATTGTCATTGCTCATTGTTGCAACAACTGAATCAAAGGACTATTACATCATTACCACCATTGGTAAGCTCACTTTGTGAACGTTTTTTTGTAGTGCAAAGTAAGCTGACTCTCATCACCACCTTTTCTTTGCTTCGCAGGCGTGCTGACGATAATTTTCATTCATATATTGACTTTTGAAAGCGCGTAAGTTTACGGCACCTTAGAGTATCAACTCTTCGTCTTGTCATAAAGCTAACTCTACCTCTACTTTGCTCTTACATGGCAGACCGCATCATTCGGAAGGGCACGCACTGTGGAGGAGCTTGTTTAGCAACATGAGCTTTAGTATGCTCCAACAACTCCTATCTATGTCGTTGATAATTATGGGGCTCTCCTACAAAGTGTTCCTGCTGAATGTTTTGAAGGAGGATCAATACTCGGTTTATAATGAAAAGACTCGTGCGTTAGCCCCATCATCAGATGTTAATCAGAGTGTGGCTGCGGCCTTCTATGCTGGGTCCCTTTTCGTTGTTATTGCATCTCTGGAATTGACAACTTTGACGCACTCCGGTTTGAAAGAAGCCTTTGGTCAATTGCGCCATAGGGATGGAGACTCATATCAGGTTTACTGGCCTGTTGTCGTATTGAATCTCCTGAAATTGGGGCTAACTCTCTTTGCATTGACACTCTGGGTGTGGACCGTTGATCCCGCCGTGCTTTCAATTTGTGGATTTGTGGTCGTTTTATCATTGACAGTCATACGGGTGCTTAAGTATTTCTTCGTCCATCAAAAAGCTTTGATTGATGAAGCTGCAGCGAGAATGACAGAAAGGTTTAAGTCTAGAACGAGTCGAGTTGATGTCCCCCATGATGACTCTAGCGCCGCCAAAACTCTTTCGCGGCGTAGTGAGTCACCATCAATTGATGACTTGACAGGTGGGATCAATAGCAGCTTCGATGGGATCATTGTTGCTGATTTGAATGGTGTAATCAGTACTGTGAACGAGACAGCGCGTGAGTTATTCCGATACGAGACAAAAGAAGAACTTATCGGGAAGAACTTATCGATTCTATGTGGAGGAAGCGACGGCAAAAGACACGACGGGTATGTCAAGGCGTTTAAGAAGAAGCTTCTCGATGATCCGTCTTCCATCTCAAACAATAAAGTGTTAGGAAGGCAGCGAATGCTTCACGCGTGTAGAGCTGACGGAACGGAGTTTCCATGTGTGATAGGAATCAAATTAGTCGCAAACAACAAAATGATTGCGTAAGTCGTGTGCGGTCTATAGCATTTCATAATACTCATCTCACTCATCATACGTTTGCTGCTTCTTTTGCTACAGTGGGTACATACGCGATATGACTGGTGTGGTGTCAAATGAAAAGAAACGTGTCTCTGTAGCAATGCGCATCAGCGGAGCGGTAGATAAAGTCGTTGATGATCATGCCTATGATGCCATTATTGCAACTGATCGTGGTGGAACCATCCAGAAGGTTAATGCTGTAGCAGTAAAAGAGTTTGGTTATGACAGCAAAGATGAGTTGGTTGGCATGAACCTCTCTGTTTTGATGCATGGTGTAATCGACCATCCCGAGTTTCTCCTCGATAGTCACGGGGAACAGAGAGTAATCAATATTACCCGAAAGGATGATTCTGAGATGCAATGCATCGTCGCTACCAGGAACGTAAAAGGAACACCCATTGTAGTCAGTTACATCAGAAATCTGCTTCCCGTGAGAAGCAGTATCAAGGTTCCTTCGAAAGAAGTTTAAGAGGCATTAAAAATGAAGACAATATTAATTTATGGAAATTGCTAGAGACTCGATTATGAGGTTGAAGTTGATGAGTCTTTCTTTCTTATTCCTTCCACCGTCTAGTTTGTCACTGACGTAGCTTATGAAATCAGCTCTCTCGATTTCGCCCGATACGATGCGGTCCAAATAATCGCCATAATCAAAGTTAGACTGAATATTTTCGATCCAATTGACCATACCACTCGCCCAAGTCAATCGTGTTGAGTGTTTTCCGGAACATATCTCTTGCGGTCTTTTGCAAAACTTGTGGGTAGGCAGAATGAAAAGAAAGGGACGCGTGAGATGCTATCATGATTCGTGTCGATAAAAATAATCAGAGGAAATGCTTACATCGATATCCGGGAACATGCTCTTCCGCCCCTCCTCTTTGGCCCGAGCCCCAATATAGTAGTTTAGCTTGCCATACATGCATACACCTTTCACTTGTGCGGAACCTCGTCCCCACCAGCAGCACGATTCAATATTCGTTCGCCCAGCTCGATTAGAAAATGGTTCATCATTAATTATCGCAAAGGTGCCCGCTTCAAAATACCCCATGAAAGGGAAATAAGCTTCAAGACAACAAGAAGAAGTGGGAGTGAGCACACAGATACATGGCATAGTAACCAGATCGAACAGCTAAGCACACGACTCACCTTTTGGACCGCAAAAGAAAGCTGGAGGATTTTTGTAGCTGGTATCATCGGTGCCTGGAACCGCGCTGACCAACATATTTTTATCAGGTGCACACTCCATGAATGATTCACTAACATCACAACGCTCATCTTGGTAGCTGTCTCCATATTGGCCGCATGAATTGCTGAGGGGATATTTACGTGTCGTTTCATCAGGCATCAAGAAGTCAACATTCCTCTCGTCACAATTATTATTCTGGAACCCATTCGTTTTTGCATGGGCAAGAAATGCTGCAATATTAACCATTCCTCGCTTGCGGAGATTGCGATTAGTTGTTCTGCCGTGACCAACATAAAAGTACTTCCCCTCCACCGATCCACTTGCAATGTCGAAGAGAACCTCAGCAAATCCATTGAAACTGAATAATTCTCCTGTAGATCCTGCTGGGAATACAGTTGATATGAAAGTCTGAGAATTTCGCTGGATGTCGGCCACAACCGCATTGATATTTTCTGTCGATGGATAATCGAAAATGTTCGGCGAGGCAGTCGGTGCAGAGGAAGAAGTCGGGGAGCCTGTCGGTTCCAGCGTAGGCGTGACTGCAATGTACCAGCGAGTAAGAATGAGTGCACATAATTGGCCAAACATGGCAAAACTCAATGAATCAGATGAAACCTACCTGTCGGAAAATTAGTAGGCGAAGCAGATGGCCGTGCAGTCAAAGTTGGCGACAAAGTTGGAGCGTTGAGGGCAACTTGCTCGTACTTATCACCAAATACTTCCAACACTTCTACCAATGTGTCTATCGAATCTATTCCAACTTCGCACCTATGATTGCCAGTCTTCATGATGCAGTCTACAGCGATGAGCATTTTATTGAATCGGATATCGGCAACATCACCCGCAGGAAGCTCTTTGAGTTTGTCCATAAAGCTCCATCCATCCTCATTATAGGATTGCACAGCATCGATCCAATGAAACATCCCAACAATCCACTGCAACTCGTCGCTATCCTCACTGCTGCAGACTGCTTCCGGGTTAGCGCAGAAATCTGTATCTGGATAAAGTGACGGCCGTCCATTCATTGCCGCGCGCTTGCCAACGGCGTGATCAAGACGTCCGAAGAAGCAGCGACCGCGGTTGATATGACGAAAGATTCCTCTTCCCCACCAACAACATCCTATTAGTGTTTTAGAAGGGAATAGATGAAATGATTAACCTTCGGGGACAAGGAATAGTAGGAGTACCAAGCAGTGGAATAATTTCAATCACTCACCTTCCACATTCGTCCTACCGAGCTGATTGGCGAAAGCGGTGTTGGTATTTTCCTCCATATTGTCAACATCCCAAAACCCAGAATAGGGCAGTTGAGATTGAGGTGCACATTGAAATTGCCTTGGTGCTCTGTACCAGAACATTAGGGACACTAAAGTTGAGCAAGACGGCAAAAAGTATATCATGGCGCAAAGAAGAATAGACACGTACCGATGATCTAAAGCCTTCGTAACAGCCGTAAGAGACATGGAAAGATCGAGAGGACATTCTTTCCCATTATCATTCCCGTCTGTACACACCAAATCTTGATAACTAATGCCATATTGACCGCATGAATTGCTGACGGGATGTCTCCCATTGACAATCTGAGTATTGTGTTCGTCGCATGCATCTTCACGTATAGAATTGACAATCGCCTGTGTGAGGAATAAGGCAACGTTGAAAATTCCCGATTTCAGATCAGTCATAGTGGCTACTTCCGTTCTAGTTGGTTGATAATCTTGTCCAATATAAAAGTAAGATTTCTCCACACCGACATCAACCATCAGGCCCAAAGCCTGAATGAAATCAAAGTATCGATAACGATAACTGTTACGACTCGACCCATCTACAGGTGATGTAGATTGCATCAACACATCATCAATTCCCTTTTTGTATGCATCCAGTTGAGTTTCCATTGCACGCAATGCAGGACTTTTGACCGGAAGGCCGATGGCCTTTGCGGCAGAGACATAATTACCTTTGCGAGTTTGAGCCTTGTGTACGCGGCTTGGATTGCTCAGATCACAAGGTGCGCTGGGACATCCCTGATCCAATACACTTCCAACCTCGTCAATGAAGTGATTGTTATCCATATCAATGAAATTTGATTTCCTAAAATTCTCCAAAAAGTGAACACTTTGTTCGATGTAATTCCATCCTCCATCTCCTCCACTGTCATTACCGTTGTAATGCTGCACCCGATCCACCCAATCAAACAAGGCCAGCATCCATCTCATCTCTTTCGACTGAGGATTATTCGAGCTACACACCGCTTGAGGGTTAGCACAAAAGTTCACAGCGGTATATCGACTTGATCGTCCATCTTGTGCGGCTTTGGCACCAAAGTAGTAATTGAATTTGCCCATCGAACAGGTCCCTTTTGTATGCAGTGCTCCTCGCCCCCACCAACAGCATCCCTCGACGTCCGTCCGACCAATTGAACTGGGTACTGCCCTAGTTCGACTAATTTCAACAGATCCCCCGTCACGAGGATCAAAGTAACCCGTATATGGCTCATCAACAGAACGTGGATAACACTGCAATGGTGGGGGGAATGGATTCCTCTGATCAGTGCCATAGTAATGATTTGCCTCTGCCGTCATCGTCATGTCTGCATCCACATCGCACGTATATACCTTTTCACAAAAGTCATTATCCGACATGTACCCATTCGAACCCACCCTCCGCTGCCCACATGAATTGCTGATTGGCCAAGCCCCCTCGCTCCAACTCACCCATGCGGCATCGATAGCCTTTTCCGTATTAAGTTCATCACATGCATCATCTCTTATTGCAAGTGTCATACTTTGTGCTAAGAAGGCTGCCACGTTGGCTAGACCGACGTGCCACCCATCGTCGCGGCAATTGGCATGTCCCAAGAAAAACGTGAGCTTGCGATTGTTATTGGGTAAGTTGAGTTGTCGTGCAACGTCGGGGGGGACAGTTACGCCCGTTGTAGCCATATATTGTAGAGCATTTCGAAAGTCTGCGTATGTCCACTGCGTGCTGTCTTGAGTTGTTGGCCGATTGACTTTTATGTACGATTGCAAAATTACGGATTGGATGGAGGCCTCGTGTGCATCGAGATGAGAGAGGACACGGTTGATGACTTCAGGTGGAGAGTTGAGAGGTTTGAGTGGATCGTAGGGGGTGCTGATGCAGTTGCTATCTTGGAGGGAGCGGTCAGTAGTAGAGGAATGATGCTGATGTTGTTCGGATGAACGGTCATCATCTTTCAGACTGGGCGACGCCGTCACTGATAAATCGACGCTGTAGAAAATGAACAATACCGCTACCAGCAAGAAGTACATTTGCACGGCCACCAGCTTCAGCTTTAGCCGACCTCTCCGCCTGCAGCTTTGATACTTGCCAAGCATGCTGCTACCACTTTCACTCTATTGTAGGAGTAATGAGAGTAAGTAAGTAGTGTGTAGGTAGGTGTAGGTAACGTAGCGATAAGAAGTAGTAGATATGGGGGCTGGGCTGTTTTGAGAAAAATGGCAGAGAGAGATAAGTATGGTTCGCCCGTAGCTACCCCAACGTAGGAATAGTATGAAAAATTTATT
>JALLBH010000142.1:0-63599 GCA_036940005.1 Skeletonema menzelii
CCCATATTTCCAGAATATGCTGATGCCTTGACTTTGGGACTTTCGCCTCAGCCTGGTCATAATTATGCTTCCTTTGTCTATTTTCTGAACATGTTAGGTTCTCAATCCGATCCTGTTGCTGTTGTGTTTGGTTTGAGCCATTCAACAAAGCGGTAGGAGGGGAAGTGGACTGGCTAATGTTTGACGGTGGGCATCTAAGTCCTTCGGGGACATATGTTTCCTCCGAAACTGCATAGCGCTCATCAGTGGAAGAGGGGCCATTACTCCCCTGCTCTTCTCCTTGGGAATATGTGTAGCGTTTATTCAAGACGGGGTGATCCGATTCTTCTCCTTCTATTGATAAATCAGTGGACGAGGGCGGGACAAAATTGTAGGCAGTGACCGCCGCCCCTTCACTACTCATCCTAAGGAAGCCGCCGCCGACACTCAAACCTCCCGACTGCAAACCGCTTGCACTGCCCTCAGAGTAAGAACGTCTTCTCTGCCTCCTCGTGGGAGAAGAACCGGCGAAGTGCCGTCCCCGTCCACTCAAGAATCTAATGAGCTCTTCCGGAGGCCGACGAGTCGCCTCATGACGAAAGATTGTCTCGACGGCCAATGTAAAGTCTCCATTTGTGTGGACGAGGACGGATAGGAGGTCATTATCGGTCCACGTAGAAGCAGAAGATATGGTTCGCCGCATGTTGGACATTAGGGGGATTGCTGCTGCTGCTGTGGTATGTTCGTTCGGTGGTTGCGGTTGCAACATTACCATTATTATTATGCTGCGCGGCTGAAGTAATGAATACCAAAGAGGAGCCAATGGATCTGCCAACTGAACACCTCTTGCCTGTGTATTGATGTTATTTTTCTTCTTCGGCGCGCGCGCAGCTCAATCGTACTTGAACTTACTTATCTCAATTTTGTCTCCCTCTACAGCTAGAATTGACTGATTTAGTAATATGGAATTGTGAGATGTAAAAGCGTCTGGTAATAAATGACCCCAATACTGCACAGGATGCCACCACGGACAACCACCACATAACAGTACCTAAGTACATACCTGATCATGAAGGATATTGAAAAAGAGTAATCAAGGACACTAGGAGGGGCAGCCTGGACCCGGATTCGAGATCTCGACCATGTGCAGGGAGCCAGAAAGCAGCTACAACAGTATATATCGCTACAACAGTAAATATCGCGTACATATAATTTCGAAGCGAGAGATTCCTTCTATTTCTACTCTATCTCTAGTTTCTATGCAGCACAGCGTTGTACAGTATAAGATCAGGCATTTGCGCTAAAAGGATTGTTTCTTCTCTCTCGATTTCCTGACTGTATCAAGTCAATTGGACGAAGCATTAATTCCCCAACATCAGCACACCAAGACCAAGATTACCAAGTTCCAAATGCTTCTTGATACAAGTCAATCACGGACCCATCCTTCATCCTTACTTCGAATGATAGGGGCTGGAAATAATCCTCAAACTCAAATGGCATGTTGATCTGAATACCAGTCATCACAAACAACATACTGTTGGCATCACCAAAGTTCGTCGATAGACATTGCTCCAGCATATCCTTTCCAATCTGATGTGTCTGTCTTGCCAATTCAGCCTGCTTTTCATTTCCATCTGCACACGCATTCAACGCAGGCATGCGCTTTCCAATCTCTTGAATCAAGAAATTCATTTGCCAATCAGCTGTAGCAGTTGCAAGGTTTGGCATTGGGTTACCAGCCATGCAGTGGCACATTGCACCAACGGCAGCTCCGCAGGCTGATCCGGCGTGATCTTGTCCATCGCGAGAGTATTTTCCGAGTTCAAGATCGTTCGACATACCGATGTGAGGTGCCTGGAGAACAAAGGCGTGACCTCCATCGGCAACGTGGGCAGAATACGCTCCGAAGCCGGTTTGTCCAGTAAAACTGCATTTGTTGTTGTTGAGTGTTTTGTGATAATCGATTGATGATAGGTTTTCCAACATTGACGGAGTGATATTAGCAAAATCATGATAAAAAAAGACAGCAAAACAGCACAATATCACGACAATCAACTTACGGAACACCAGCAAGTCCACCCAAATGGAATACCTTTCCACCTCCAATGTTTTCTATGAAAAGATCGGTAATATCTCCGTGTTCATGGTTGATTTCATCAGGACATACTGTTTTTTTTCCCCCGATATGTTTGTAGTTTGTGTGCAGAAAATGCAAAGATGAGAGATCGAAATATTTCAAAATGAACGCACAACATGTCGAAAAAGTAATACTCTATCCATACTATATTCTCCTCGCAAGAAATACACATTACAACATCATCATCATTACATCGTTTTTTTGCCTTCTTACCACTCTGAGTCAAGAGAATATTATCCGCATTATACATATCCAAAACACGCTTCACCCTCTCCAAAATCTCACTGCTTCCCATGGCACCAGGGAAATGCTGACGAATGATCGATACAACCTCATTAGCCCTTCGGATACTCTCTTGTATTTGTGCAGCGGTGATACCACCATTGGAAGAGATGGTACTTTGAATATCGAGGGATGCTGCATTGAATGCACAGAGGTCATTCATGTCATCGCTGGTGAGTAATTCACCGAATGTAGATGGAGTAGCAGAGGAGGAGGAGCCACTGAACGATAGAGGTGGTGCATTGGAGAGTGAATCGAGGTACGCCATTTGGAGTGGTGGTTGTTGTGCACTTCGAACAACGGCATTGTTGTTGGAAGGCGCAAATGCTTCCGATGTTGAAGCGGTAAGTGCTAGTAAAGCCGCGGTGGCAGCGGCAGTGAACATCATGGTGAGTTTGTTACGAGGAAGTAAGGAGAGACTGGTCGTAGACTTACTTAGGTAGCAATGATGAAGGAAGAAGTTGGTTGCATGCTGAGTATGGTACTCCAACAAAATAATATCTAAAAGTGTACATGATAGATTTGTTGTTGCGTCGCTAGCTTGCGGATGTGGGACTTACTCGACTGACGCACGTCATTCAGATACCCTTTTTTCTGCCCATACGTGCCCATAAAATGCTCAATCCACCTTCCGTTGAAGAAAGTCCCAGAGCCGTTGAAAGCCAATCTCTCTACGACCGTTGAGCGTTGGGACATCACATGTTGAGAGTTTCTCTGGAAGGATCTGGAATGGAGTTTTTGTGATACCATTATCATTATATTTTTGCACTACGAATCGTCTCGGCGGTTCGCAACATAATCACAATACTATCACCAGAAGTAACATCGTACTTCTTCTAGAGCAGCATAGAAGTAGCTTGTAATTAGAGTGACTCTATCTTCACCGCCGTGTTCAAAGAAGACGACGACATATATCATGGCATTTGGCAAGAAAGGAGGAAGCTCCTCCGACTCAATGTCATCATCTGACGACTGTAACAAACTGAACTATTCCAACAATGCTACCTCTACAGCTACAGCTACTACAGCTACTACCACCGCCAACAAGAAGAAATCCAAACATAATCCTCTGGGAAAGATACGATCCAAATTATCGTTATCTCAAAGTCTCTCTCACACATCTACAATTGATGAAGATCAAGAGCAGCAATTTGACTATCCACCTACCAACACTACTTCTCCATCGAATAACAGCAACAGCAAGTTGTACACATCCAACGATGCAGCATTTCAACTCCAAGAAGCATTGAGTAAATCTCTCTCAATCGGGAGTAACCGCAGCTACAACAGTTCCTACAGTGAAGATGCTCACGCAGGAGGTGTCAACAACAAGAACAATGAAAGCATTGCCAACACCATTAGCAAAACCAAAAAGAAATTTCGATTACCCAATCGATACCGTGGGTTTTCTACCTCCATCTCCTCCCTTTTTCTCGATGAATCGATTGTTTGTGGTGCTCTTGCGTGCTGTGGTGTCATTCTCTCCTCTCGGACGGAATATTTATTGAATGAACGTAACATCAAACGAGGGGTAACACGTCGGGGTGGTGGATATGGGAAGGAGGGAGCACAGAGAGCTCCGAGTAAGATACTGGGGATTAGTTGGGTTGTTACTATTGTGAGTCTTTTGTTGACCTTTGTGGTGTGGGGGTTTGGTGGGGGTGGTGGGGAGTATTATGATGGGGATTGGGCGTATGAGGAGGAGGATTACTATGGGAATGATTATGATTGGGCGTATGATGACAATGAAGAAGAGGATGGTGATGGTGAAGATGGGGGCAATGAAGACAATGGTGGTAATGGTGAAAGGAGGGCGTTGAATGGTAGGGTAAAGAAATCTTTCCAAAAGCATAGCTTTGCTGGAATCATGAAACTTCGCGATTATCGGGAGCATGTCTTTGATCCAACGATGAGGGTGGCTAGTCGGACATATGCCACTGTAAAGTCACAGTTCAATGATGAGGAATATACTCCTCGTGCACACCATCAACGTCAACATCAACGTCATCTCGACTACAATGACGATTACTACAACAACAACGACGACGACATTGCCTCCGTAGCACGCATGTCAATCGTCATCTTCTTCCTCTTCCTACTTGGAGTTGTCGGAAGACGTCGTCGTATGCGCACAAGATACACCATAGAACGTGCCCGCACTGCAGATGATCACATTTACTACGCCTCTCTTCAACCACCGGGACAATCTGTATCCTTCGGAGCAAAATCTGTGGACGAGTCTACGTTTCACGAGAAGGAAGATCAGTATGATGGGGCATGTAGTCATACCATCTGTGGTTGTTATCCCGTGGATAATAAGGAGGCTAATTATGCTGACTTTGGAGATGAAGAAGACGGTAATGATCAGACCACAATTGGCAGTAATAGCGAGAGCACTATCAAGAGGAAGAAACGAAAGGGCGGTGACTTTGTCAACCGTGCCATGACAATGGCATCCAACTTGTGTTGTGGAGCACTATGCAAGTGCTGGTTTCAAGCCTTCTCCATCTGTGCACTCGCCCAAGAGGCTCGTGAGACCCGTCTCCTTGTCCCACCCAGTATGCAACGGGTGGATTTGATCACTCACCAACCCTTCCATGAGTATGCTAGGGATGTGAATAATGTCCGACGTCGATTTATGGAGCATGCGAGTAGGTCATGGATGCAGCATTATGCCGCGTTGAGTCATTTGAGTAGATATATCCTTGTTGGATTTGTCGTTGTTACTGCACTTATCGTGTTTACAATGCTTCTACATCCAGCAAGTTGGTTTACTTGGGGTGATGCATTAGTCTTAATTGCGACATTTACTCAAAGTTTCCTGGTCTTGATGGTGGTGTTTGGTATCTTCCATCGAAGTGACTTGAGCTTCGATGCGGTGGTGAAATTCTTCGCTGTTGGATTTTGCATCTGTGTTCCCGTGGGTGTCGTCTTCGAAGGCCTGCTGATGAATGGACTTGTGTCAATCATGTACATGTTCTACTTCATCCTCTCGGTAATTTTGGGGCAAAACTTTGATAGCTGGGCGCAAAGCAACAGTTTTCTTTTTTGGTTTGCGGGTGAATTGGTCGGTGCCTACTTTGTTGCCGCGCTTGTGGAGGAACTGTGCAAGTATTACGGATTCCGATTTGTGGAACATCCCGATTTGATCTTCTTGACGGGCCTCGATCGGAGTGCCGAACAAGCCAAGACCGCGGGGGGTGTGAATGCGTACAAATTTGATAGTCAGTTGGTGAGTGAATTCTCAAAATCGAAGGATGTTGATATCGAAAATGTCTCCATTTCTCGAAGCAGGAGTAAGAGTAGGCTGGGTTCGGCGACGAGTAGACTTTCCGAGGACGAGGAATACGATGAGCCAGAACTCCGAACGGTCCGACAGCAAGCAGCGGCTATCACGACGGGAATGATCAGCGTTGCTGTGGGACTTGCCTGTGCAGAGAACTTCATGTACGTGTTCTTCTTGGGAGGCTCTCGAAGCAACTCTGGTGCTATTTGGCAAGAGTTGATGATTCTGCTTTTCCGTTCCGTCTTTCCTGTTCATGCTCTTGCTGCCGCAATGCAGAGTATCAATATGATTAGAAAGTTTGTTGAGGAACGTCAAAACCACATCGGAGTCGGACGTATCATCCTCCCGGCAGTACTGTTGCATGGTACCTTCGATGCCATTCTGTTGTCCATAACAACTTACATTGAAGCGAAGTATGAACAGCTCTATGAAAATGGGGGCAACGACGAAGATGACTTACCTTTCAATGCATTTGCGGTGAATTTAGTTGCCTGGGTTTCCATCCTTGGATTGATGGCATTTGGCTTTGGATGGTACATGATAGAAAACAGGCGACAAACGAAACGATTGGCACTGATTGAGGTTAGAGGCACTGTTGACGAAAAACCCACTGCGCTTGTGTTCGCATGAGCAAAAAAATGTTCATATTCATAAGTTATGTTGTTCTATATGTTAAATAGAGATTAGTAAGATAAGAAATCAAGCTGACAAGTAGCACCAACTACAAACACTGCAGGACTGACACTTGTGCGTGTTTCATCTTCCTCTCGTATCAGTGGAACAATACTACCCAAAGTTCCACGCCAGACACGTTGCATTTTTTGACTACTGTCTTGAGAATCATCCGATTCTGCCGTCGATCGTCTACCACCGCCTGCATTTTGTATGACTGCACATGGCGTACTCTCCTCCCACTTATCCCCACTCTTAGCAAGTAGATTGCATAGTGCCTCCAACTTATCTAAGCGACCAATCATTAGAAATACAAGTGTATCAACTCCTAATCCTTCCAAATTTCCACTATTTTCATTATCATCACTCGTTGCATTGTCATTCGTACTTTCAAGACCCCGACTCCTACCAAAAGCATCCGTGCCACTCCAAACACCAAAACTCTGACAATTCAACGATGGATCCGTCAATGGTATCCCACCCAAGTGTGGTCCAGCGATACAACTTGAAATAGCCGGTGTGTATGTGTACGGAATCTTGTTCGACTTGAGTGCGTCAATTTCGGTCCGTGCTCGACCGAAGAGGAAGGGGTCTCCGCCTTTCAATCTCAGTATTGTTTTTGGTTTTGTCATGTTACCGTCAGTAGATGACGATGTTGACGGTGTCATTGCCATTTGCAATATTAACTCGTCTATTTCACTCTGTTTCCAACTCTTTTTCGAGTCTCCCCGTTTCCCTACACAGATTACCTCACAATGGTTTGGAACTATCTTACAAATATCCTCGTAGGCCAACCCTAAAGAATCATATAGGACAGCATCTGCTCGAGATAATAGGTGCAGTGTTGATAGTGGAAGTGAGAGTAGGGTTGGTGTTAAACCTGTCCCTATTATGTGTACAATGGATGGATGATGTTGAGTATCTTGATCCGCAGTAGAGTCGAGAGGTGGTTTGACAAGATTATCTTCGTCAGATGGACCTATTAGAGACACTAGCCGCTCGATTGTCTCTCGCAGAGATGAATCATCATCATTTGATGTACTTATCATAGGATTGTCATTATTTGAACTGCTGCTTTGAAGAAGGCTTGATGGTGATGATGTAGAACGTACTGATGGGCAATGATGGAAATGGAACGCAGCTGATGGCCGCATTAGGAGCAGGGCAGCTGCAGCACCAACACCAGATGATACTAGCAGTAGCATTAGTAAGGCGAAGTAGAGAGGGCTCGACATTTTAGCAGCGCCATTGATGGATAGCTATATTCAATTTACCAAGCTAGCATCAGGACCCCGGATAAAAGGAAAAGTAGGGAGGTTTAGGTTGCGGTATGCGGGCGCAAGTTTTGATTGCCCCCTTTAATAGCCCGCAATAGGAGATGAGACGGAATTATATGCCCAAATAGTTTGCGTTTATGCTCATTTTGTACTCTAAACAACCAAATATCTTTTTTTGTTTGGAGGTTGTGCCCATCTGCCCGTGTTTTTGCTCTCTCTGCTCCGTCCACCGTCCATCCAATCTTTCACTTCTTGACCATGATGAGATTTCGAGATCGTCACAAGCTGCTTTCAACCTCCTGCCGAAGATAAATGAACTAATACTCGTTGCATCACAAGATCAGCATCTTAAAGTAGCTTTCTGCCATGATTCCATCCTCACTGCGGCATACAAAGAGGCATCTACGCCGTATCGGAAACAAATGTCTTCTTCCATCACACAATGTTCGATCCAGCCGATTCATATTCCATCACGACAATGGAAGTACTCGTTTCATTGCAAGAGATGCAACAAATAATAGCTCTATAATACAGCATACGATATCCAAACGAAGAAGAAATTATGATGCCATTTCAGGAACATCAGTGCAGCACTGTCGCAATCTGAGTGATGTACCTCCCGAAACTACAGCTGAGAATAATGGATCATCATCACAATCTACGTTTGAACCTCGATTACTCATTAACGAATCCGAGAACCTCCCAGACTATTACTCCTCTCCATTACAAGTACTTACCAAACGAAACATCAAGGGCGTACAACCCATACAATGTGAAACATTGTCCATCAATAATGACACTTGGTACACTGCCGCATATGAAACTGCCAAATTTGGTATCTGTCAATCTGGAACATTTGCAGAGTTCACACACAAGTTGAATCCAACCTTGGCCAATGAACAAGCCATGAACCTCAATGATATTATTTATTACAAAACACCGTATGTGGCAATGGAGGCAGCCGCAGCAAGAGTGATTGATTCGTATTCGGCACTTAAGAAACGGGATTACGCTGCCTTCCGGAATGATGACTCCATCATTTGCCTGCGGTACTGTGTCGAAGATCCAAAAGTCGTCGGTTCTGGAGCAAAGGAAGAATTAACTTCCATCAAGTCCTCATTGGAAAAATTTGCGTGGCAATTGCACGCCCCAGTAAACTTTTTGGAGAATTGTTTTCGGAAATTGTTTGGATCGACTATCGCAGACTGTTTTCATACTCAATTTCGAAGAATGGAGGATGGAGCGACGTGGTGTACGGGAACGTTTACGGATCCCATTACTTCGGAGACATTTCACTCGGGATTGGTGGGTAAGATTGACGTGGAAGCTAAGGAAAGTTCTGCATTGAAAAAAATCTCACTTGATGAAGCACAGGTGCAAATTAAGGATGGGAAGGTGTATTATCCGAATGAACAACTTGCCAAACATGCTGCTGCGGCTCGTGCCATTGATTGTTATCTTTTTCGAGAAGGGGATGATAACGTGCTGAAGAAGTATCAACTATGTCTGGAGGAACCTTATAGTGAGGATACTATGGGCAACAATGCCAAACGTGATGATTATGACAAGCTGTTACTTCAGCGGCAAAAGATGCAAAAAAAGAACGGAAGAGCAACAACCAAAAAAGAGGGAGGAAAGACTTTCAAATCATTGTTGAAATCGTTCTCATTTCAGTTGAATGTTCCTATCAACTTTTTAGAAAACTGCTACAGGCAAGTGTATGGTTTTACGTTCCCCAAAGATTCATTCCAAATTGACAGATATACAGCAAATGACAGACTATGGTTCACAGCTACATTCACAGATCCTGATACATCAGAGGTGTTCTATTCAGGACTAGTTGCGCCAATCCGTGCCCCCCAAAAGGAAGGGGTAGCACTTTCAACTCCACTCGGCGAGGCCGAAGTTCACATCATGGATGGAAAGGTGTACTATGCCGAAGAAAAGTTTGCTAGGCATGCTGCAGCAGCACGTGCTATTGATAACTACTTGTTTCGAGAAGGGAGTGATGAATTGACAAAGAAATGCCAATTGTGTCTGGAGGATCCCTATGATGACGTCGCTGGGAGAGATTTACAACAGAATGATTATGACGAGCTTTTGCGTCAACGTGTGGGTGGGGCTGCATCCGGCGAAACTTTCGATCGCTGGAAATTCCCGGGAAAGTCATTATCATACGAATTGGAAGGTCGTCTCTACAAGCTACATATACCAATGCAACTGTTGACTAATAACCGTAATTTCAACGGTCATGGAAGGAAGAACCCATTTAGAACCGAAGCCATCACTTTTGAGGATGTTTGGCACACAGCTACTTTCACAGACCCAAATACTTCCGAAGTCTTTCGTGCTGGCATTGGTCGACGTTTAGACGTCGAGAAAAAACAAGGTGCTTTTCTATCACCTTCACTCGATGAGGCTGAAAACAGAGTTGTCGATGGGAAAGTGTACTACCGTGATTCAAAACTTGCAAAGCATGCTGCAGCAGCACGGGCGATCGATTGCTATCTCTACCGTGACTGTGGTGAGTTCTCGCCGAACCAGCTTTGTCTTGAGGATCCTTATGAGGAAGGAGCTGCACAAGAGATAGATTACGATGCGTTAGCTACAACGAGAGCCAACATATCAGTCTTAGATAAATCTCACATCGCAACAGTTGAGCCTCAATCGCAGGCATCTCGAACGGAATCTGCATCGAAGAAAATGTCAATGTCATTCAAGTCAGTCGCAGAATCATCCACCTTTCATTTCCATGTTCCAGTCAACTTTTTAGAGAAGTGCTTTAGGCAAGTACGCGGCAAAATGTACCCTAACGAGTCTTTCCAATGCGATTCTATTAAAGCGAACGACAGGATATGGTTCACAGCTACATTCACAGATCCTGATACATCAGAGGTGTTCTATTCAGGACTAGTTGCGCCAATCCGTGCCCCCCAAAAGGAAGGGGTAGCACTTTCAACTCCACTCGGCGAGGCCGAAGTTCACATCATGGATGGAAAGGTGTACTATGCCGAAGAAAAGTTTGCTAGGCATGCTGCAGCAGCACGTGCTATTGATAACTACTTGTTTCGAGAAGGGAGTGATGAATTGACAAAGAAATGCCAATTGTGTCTGGAGGATCCCTATGATGACGTCGCTGGGAGAGATTTACAACAGAATGATTATGACGAGCTTTTGCGTCAACGTGTGGGTGGGGCTGCATCCGGCGAAGAGTCAAATGTGAATCATTCTGAGGAGGACAGTTATTGGAAGTTGCATATCCCTCTTGCCTTCTTGAAAACGTATCTGATGGAAAAGTTTGGCACTGAGTTTTCTACTGAAAATTTAGGGCAAGAATCGATTGAAATAGGAATGAGAACGTGGCACACAGCGACGTTCAAAGACCCGAACACAGCGGAGGTCTTTCCATCCGGACTTGTTGGCCCAATTAAAGCCGATCAAAGAAAAGGAATGGTATTGTCACCTACACTGAATGAAGCAGAAGTGCGTATTTTGGATGGGAAAGTCTACTACACTCAATATCGGTATGCAAAACACGCGGCAGCTGCACGTGCGATTGACTGTTATTTCTATCGCGATGAAAAGGCAAATGGCAAGGCTTCGAAATATCGGCTTTGCCTTGAAGATCCCTATGAGGAAGGTAATACGAAAGAAATTGATTACAATACGTTAGTCGCATCAAGAGACAATGCCAAGTTACTTGATGCTGTTGAAAATATGATGCCGTATTTGGACGAGAGCGACGAAGATTTTACCCTGATTTCCCGCACATACACTGACCAGCCTGTAAGAGTCGATCAAAAGCTCTCTACTTTGGGCCGCATTGCTGAAATTTGGGCTGAGACACCCGCAGACACATCTGCTAGGACGAGTGCCAAAATCACATCATTTAGCAAGGCGTCAAGAGATCCAACAGAAAACATACTGAACTGGTTCAAACGAGTTGACCATAATCCGTCAAATTTGGAGCAAGCAATGGCATTCAGCCAATTATGCAACAAGACGTTGCTGGCTCTTGCCAAAGAAAACGTGGAGAAAGTCATCAATTTGAACAAAAGCGACACAGAATGTGCAGAAATTCAAAAAGAAGCCAAAGCCATCTTGGATAAGTTGCTGTCAATATCATCTCAGTTTGCATCTACAAATGAATCAGTTGTTAATACTGAAACATTGAATGCTTACATCCTATGTCTGAGTCGAGTTGACGTTGAAGAAAGTGCATCTGCTGCAGAAGGGCTGCTTAAGCGTATGTCTGAAGGAAAAGATAATTTACCATCTCCCAACACCGGAACATATAATGCTGTGATGAAGTTGTGGTCCTTGGTAGATGGCGAAAAAGGAAAAGATGGCGTAAATGACACGTTCTCTCACTTTCAAACTGCAGTAGTAACAGGAGACGATCTTATTCCCAACAGAGACACATTCCAGATTTTGCTTGCTGCAAATTCGAAGGAGGACAATCATTTCAAGTATGATCTTGCACTTGCATCGCTAGAAAGAATCAAGGCACTGTCTCAAGACTTGTGCGGGGAAACATTTATCCCTGGGGTAGATGATTACAATGCAGCACTCAAGAAAACCTCTACAAACTGCTTGGCTGACGGTGATTACCAACCGCCATGGTTTTGGCACGGGCAGCAGTATGATGGTGGTTTCAAAGCGATGGATGATGGTAAAAAAAGTGAGGCCCTTGACATGGAAAAATGGCTTGACCATGCTGAAGAAGTCGGTGCTAGTCCAAGCGAAGATATGTATTTTCAGGTCATCAAGGCCTGGGCAAGTACAGGGTCACTTGAGGGCTTAATTGGAGGCGATGGAGCGCATGGTGCAGAAGAGCTAGCTAAGAAGGCAGTTTTGCGTAGTGAAGGTGCACCAAACTTGAAAGTGTTTCATCCTATCATCGCAGCTTGGTCTCTTTGCGGAGAAAAGCTCGGGCCCGACAGAGTCAAAGAGTGGATTGATCAAATCTCTTTATTAGGCATGAAACCTGATCTCGATCTCCAAGTTGCCTATTTTGTTGCTGCTGAAAAATGGCAATCGAAACTGATAGCCAACTTGCAAGGAAATAACAATGAAAGAATAGATGGTGCACTGGTCGAGGAAAGTGCAGACGGTAGTTCCGACGGAGATATCGAGTCACTTTTCAAAGCAGCTCAAAACTGCGCTAGATACTTGAAAGAGATAACTTCAGAAGAAAACAGGCAGGACATCGCTGATCTTGATGCTTTCACCTCAATGCTTTGCTATAGCATTAAGGCCTGGAGTCGTGCATCCGAATCTGCACTTCTCCTTCCCGACGGATCATCTCTACTGGACACAACGCAAGGAGTCGAAGAGATGGCTAATATTTTGAAACTTATTCGTACATCAAATCATATTCAGAACGCGGTCGATGTAGACGAAGCTCTTGTTAATGCAGCTGGGAAGGTATATACCGAATTCACATCACAGCTTTGCAAACTCGATTCAACCAGGAATGAACACTCAGATAACAATGAAAGGTGTTACTTTGCAGATAGAATTGCAGACGTGGAGAGCTCATTGAGATCGTATGAATATCACTCGCGAAGACTTGCTTCTGACGGCAAGCTCTTACCTGAAAGCAATGACATACGGCACAACCTTTATAGAGAAACATTACGTGGGTGTGCGGGCGTGAAATTATCCACCGATTTCGGGCACATGATGAGAATTTGCACGTTGATAATGGATTGCTTATCTTGGCATCACGCTCAAACTCGTGAGCATGGGTCCAGTAAGGAAGCAGAAGATGTCACAGATATTTACAGTGATATCGCAATAATCTCTGGCACATGCGTGAAGAATCCATACGAGAGAATGAATGTGCTCAGAAGCATTTACGACAGAGCAAGCGATTTTTTCCCGAAGAAAAATTCTCACCACGAGAGCAGTTATGCTCGAGTTGATAGAGCTGCGTTGTTGGGTTCTATGCGGCGATCCCTGGGTGATTCTGAAATGACAGACTCTTTCTTAAGTTCTTTCGAAGAAGGAAAGCAAGGACAGAGAAGAAGATCAAGACAGCGAAGTAGATAGAAGCTAAAATTTAATTTTACAATAGATTGTGTATTTAAGCTATACCGGCCATTCGTTTCAATTGCTTGAATTGCTGTTCAGCACCCATAACATTTTGTATGCCAACGACTGCGACTTTGATTGATTTGCCCACAGCTTTACCGAGCTTTCTTTTGTTCAACTCGTATATTACAGGGACATCTTCTGCATGAGCCAAATCAAGGATTTCTTGTAATTTGGAATCGATGGCACCATACTCATCCAGATTGTTGGCCATGACAACCATCTTGACTTTGTGTGCCCGAATACCACGAGCCACCTCTCGTAAGCCCATCACTAGTCGCCGGCGAGATCGAGCATTCTTCTGATCTTTTGCTCGTTGCTGTAATCTCATTAACTCCCCTAACACTTCAGTTAGAAGTGGAATTGCACCGGGGTCGGCAATTTTTGATGCATAGGCACGTGGCATGCCGCTGTTTGCAACCTTTGGCACTCGCTTGCACTGTGCAAACCTTTCAGGTATGACTTTATCACCCGAAAACATTGGCTGCGGCGGTTCTTGTTCGACTTTTTTGTCATCTATTATTGCGTTTGCAACGTTACTGTTGTCCATATTCGTATCAATCGTACCAGACGACAAGAGTACGGCAGATATTAATCTACCACCAAACATCATGCCATTTAGCTGCTTTGCTGCTTCTCTTGCTACAGCAATGCCTCCTGTATATTCGACATGGATTTTCCCCTTTTTCTCCTCGTTACTTGTATCGACAATAAGATTTCCAACTACACCATATTTCTCAGCCAAACTTCGTATATCTTCAATACTTTCATTCAAACAATCTTCATCTTCAAAGTCATCTTCACTCAGCACATGGTCCAAAACAACAGTAGATGACCCAGCTTGCTGAGTAGGGTTCGTTACCTTGATGCTATCGACGCTAACGGTAATTGGCACTCCACCGAGTAACATCCCATCAAGCTTTTGAGCAGCGAACGAAGCAACATCTCTGGAATCATATGTAACATATACATTGCCAGCATCATCTCCTCGAGCATTGGCAACATGGCCGTACTGACCAGCAATGCTCTTAATGTCTTCAATACTTTCCTCAAGTGCATCTTCATCCTCATAATCGTCGCTAGAAAGAATATTGTAAAATACAATTGTACTTTCCAATGATGACGACAGCAAACATGTGCTGCCACCTCCGTCCCCGCATAGAGGTATATTATCTTGTAACGATGATGAAGTTCGATCTGCTACAACTGTTTGGAGCAACGCAAGGTGCCACTGCCGCTCATTTTCTTCCGAGGGAGACGCAGCTGACGAATTCTTCACAAACTCACAATCACACACCTCCAACTCCATCGAACACAAAATCCTGGTACGAAGTTTCTGCCCACCTACGACCATCCCATCTAAAATATCTCTTGCGGCATGTGCATCTTGGTAAGTTGCCATCCGGACAAATGATAAACCAACATGATTGGATTCATCATCAACAACAGGCGCACTTTCACCACCCCCTTTTCCATCATTGTGATCGGTTGATAACGGTCGTGGAATATACACAGAAACAACTCTTCCAACCCTCCCCGCAAGATTAATTAGATTTGTAACAAGTTCATCATGTTCATCGTCATCGGTTAGATCATCTTCCTCTGGATTCACAAAATTGTCCACAAGGAGAGTAGTCGATTTTTCATTTTCGTCAAAACTACTACCTACTACCTGATGATTTTGTTCTTGATGCATATTGACAGCTATTTCATCACCAGCACTACTACTACTACCACCACCACCAGCAGCAGAACCTATCAGGTCAACATTTGCTTCTTCACCATTCCGCTCCTTCCATACCCTCAAACGTTCCTCCAACACACGTTTCTTCAATGTTGTCAATTTCTTTTTACGTGGTGCCAATCGTTGTCTACCCTTTTTAATTGGTGGTGCACCAACGTTGGTTGTGGAAGTTATTGCAGAATGATGATGATGTTGTTGAAATGGAGCAAGAGCGTCATCACGAGGATGTTTCTTTTTGTTATCCACGTGAACATTTGCTGTAGTTTGTCCAGCTTTTTTTGCATTAGTGGATGGTTGCTGTTTCTTGTTGGTAGTAGTAGTCTTGCTCTGTTTCTTCTTATCACTTTCTTCTAATTGTGGTAATAGAAAAGAGGCAAGATTTGTCGAAGGAGCCGATTTCTTACTAGTAGTCGACCCTCCCTTTTTGGACGTTTCTCCATTCTTCAAGCTAGATGCATCCGTTGTTGTTTGCCCCCCCTGCGGTGGTTGTTTCCGTGGAGGAGGAGGTGGGACCGCATCCAAACTTGCAGATAGGGATGGAAACTCCTCACCAGTAGTACCCTGCTTCTTCTTTTTTATCTCTGATGGTGGGGGTAGTTTTGCTGCTGCCCATCCTAATGATGATGATGAAGAATGTGATTTACCCCAAGATGAATTTGTTGGAAGAGTAGATGATGAAGAAGTGGTAATGATGTGTTTGTTCGCATCATCTTCTTCTACTACCATTTTTTCATCAACCTTACTGCTGCCATTGACATCGCCGCTGCTCGGTATTGTTTCATGTTGAGACGAAGATTCCTTGGAAGAGGATAACGGAGGGAATTCTTTCCTGACGCTAACGTCCTCCGTCGCTGAAGAAGAAGAAGAAAGATTAGGTTTCTTCCATGCATTATTGTTGAAAACACTCTGCTTCATACTTTTCTTGGTCGTTTCATTATTATTTGTGGTAGAAGACTGATTCTCTACCTTGACAGTTCCGTCTGATTTTGATGCAGCCGATGATGAATCTTTCTTTCCCCATGCATTATGATGTGATGGATTTGACACATCATTATTCCAACGATTTCCAGACGACGAACTATTATTTCGTCTGCTGGTTATTGGAGCAACATTAGCACTGCGATTGTTCTGGTGACTTGTATTAGGATTGCTATTGTTCGCACCACGCCCATCACCTGCTCTCAGATGAGCATGGTTGTAATGACGCTGGGCTGGAGTTTGACCCCGTTGCCATTTTCCATTATCTCTTCTGTTATCAATTGTTGCTTGATGGCTGTAATTAGAATTGTTTTGTGGTGGCGCTTCGTTGAAATACTGTTGCTGCTGCCTTGTAGGACGGCGATTATCATTGTAGCGCGGCTCATGTTGTTGTTGTTGTTGTTGTTGTTGATGATATTGCTGGTCATCGTCACGTCTATGAAAATGACCCTGATCATACTCATGCTGATCATAGTAATTGTTTCCTCCGTTAGCACCACTTGGAGGCCTTCCGTGATAGCTTCGATCGTATCGATTATTTTGCTGCCCTGCTCCTCCTCTATTACTTCCGCCACCACCACGGTGATGTTGCATATTCATAGTATTATCTTCCGGTCGCCAATGGCGACTTCGCCATCTTCCGGACGACATGATTCAAGTAGTAGTAGCTATTTGGAGCAAGGATAGAGTTGATTATTGTTGGACGAGATGGTCTTGAATCACATCATATCGACATGGTTGTTTTCATTGTAATTTTATGGACGACGACAAATCCTGAAGATGGGTACTTTTCGGACAAGATTGCCCTGAACAGTGCCCACCTTGTCTTCACCCTCTTCCAGCTTCCAGTAGATAGCTTCTTCTTTCCTCTCACAACTTTATTGCCATGGCCATTTGGAACATAGATAGTTGTTGTGTTATTGTTGCCGTCCATAGATCCCGTCCAAGCTCCATTCAGTACTACCTACCCACAAGAACCTCCTTAACATGACTGTGAGGTAAAGTTTGGGCTGTGATATTCACCGCATATTATATAATATATCAATTTCATCGGAGTATCTATCTCTAGAGAGAGGAAAGAAGAGAATAATAAAATAATGATATCTTCCAATAATATGCCCTCCTCATCACCAATCTACGATATCGCTCCACCATCCCGTACATCACGTCGAAAACGAAGGAGTACTAGGCACCTACAGCAACCACCCCTCATCGTTCGTATCTTGACAATACTCCTTTCTGTAATCGCATGTCTACTTTTGATATCCACAACATATCTATTTCATCTTCATCATGCTCATTTGCAAGAAGGTGATAATGGTCACGCCAACAGCGACGAAGAAGCAGCAGCAGTTGTAGTAGTAGGACCAGGTGGATCCGCTCAACGGCACAAGATGGATTTGGCCAATTTCTTACTCCAACGACATAATGAACAACAACAACAACATGAGCAAGAAAAGAAAGAAAGTCAAGAGGAGAGCGGTTGGAAAGGTGGCAGTGAAGAGAATTTTATCAAACTTGTGAATGAGATTGGTAATCACAAGGATCATACTGAGAAGAAGATGAAAAAGGAAGTGTCAAATAATAATTACCTTGAAATCATTCAAGATTGGGAAAAGTTACAACAAACTCTCCTACAAAATAATACGATGCTACTACTACCCACTCCCATCTCTCGGACACGCACTGCACGTGCCTTCTCTGGTCTACCACCCGATCAAACACCAGCATTAAACGGAGCGAAGCGTGGTACAATCTCCTGTCTGGATGTGGATCCACGTATCAATGAGGTTTTATCGTCCATGTTGGCATTTTGGAATGAACCGCGTGGTACAAGAGATGTTCTTGTGGAGTATTATTCAGATGAAACGATGAAGAAGAAGCAAGAACAACAACAACATCAACATCCGTTTATTCCCAAGCCATTGGACAATCATTTGAACCATCAAAATTTACTCCAAACAGTGAAATCTTCTCGACGACGATATCTAACGTTTGAACCTGACACCGGTGGATGGAACAACGCGAGAATCAGTTTTGAGATTGTTGTTCTGCTTGCTGCATTGTCTGGTAGAACGTTGGTGCTACCCCCAGTCCAAGTTATGTACCTATTGCAACCCAAAAAGGGGGACAAGAGAAAAGGACGCAGACAATTCACGGATTATTATAATTTGACAGATAATATGGACTTCATGAGACATGTACCAATCATTTCTGCAGAAGAGTTCTTGCAATTGGAAGGAGGCGAGGATGGCATAATTCCTTTGACGGGGTACAATGAAACCTGGACGAAGCATTTACACACAGTATCCAAATCTTGTGAGGAACGAAAAAAGAGTGACGTATTCTGTGAAGATTTATATGATCATTATGCATCTCATGGCCTGGTTGGGCCTATAACGTCTGAGGCCAAGTATGCCAATTGTCTTGTCTTTGATGAAAAGGTCTTTTTGGATGGAAACGATCAAATTGACAAATTGTCTCCAGATGTTCAGCAAAGAATCAAATCGTTCTGCGGAGCACAGCGATATCCAATCTATTACAATAAAACTATGCACGATACACCAGTGTGGCATTTTGAAACGACAGATATGGATCATAGATTGTTGGTCCATTTCTATGCAATCCTATTCTTTACGGATGACAAGGTTGGAAATTTCTACAAGCGATTTGCAAGAGACTTCTTTCGATATCCGGATGAAGTATTTTGTGCCGCAGGGAAGATTATACTTGCATTGCAATATGAAAATAATGTTCTATCTGGAACAAGCAATCCGATGGCTGATCTTGATACAGAGTTGGTTGGCGGTTATTCATCGCTGCATGTTAGGAGAGGAGATCTTCAATTCAAAGAAGTTGCATTAAATTCATCCCAGTGGTACGAGAATACCAAGGAGTTATGGAAACCCAATGAGATACTCTACATTGCCACTGATGAAAGAAACACCTCGTTCTTTGATGACTTTCGGAAGAAGCATTCAGGCCAGTTACGTTTCTTCGATAATTACAAGGCTCTTGCCAATCTTGATAGCATAGATCAGACACTCTACGGAATGATTGACACCGTCGTTGCATCTCGCGGATCTGTCTTTGCCGGTACGTGGTTCTCTACATTTTCAGGATACATTGTCCGACTCAGAGGCTATTATGGTTTGAGCAAGTATTACACATACTACAGCTATCTGCCAAGGAAATTCTTTATGCATGAGTGGGCGAATATTGGTGAAGGTTCTGCGTATGCACGTGAATATCCTACGGCGTGGACTGGTATTGATGGTGACTTGCTTGTAGAGAAGGACGAAGAGTTGCCAAGAGATGATTTGGGATATGTAGAGAAGGATTCGCTTTTCCCCAGGGAAGCAATGGACAAGTTGAAGGAACGTATGATGAAACTGCCGAAAATGTTGAGCAAGTTTAGAGACGTTTCATAAAGTTAAAACATCGTCTACTTTAAAGAATTGACACACATAAATCTAATGCATTCATATCATCGATGTTTCCAGATGATAGAGAAAGAAATATTAAGAATCACAACCATCTTTCTACATTGTAACATACCCACTTATGAAAGGTAACTGAAGACGGCAGCAGAGGCAACAAATAGAGAAACAGAAACACTTGCAACATTTCCGCTGCTAGTTTTGTCGATTGGGTCTTTATCAACGGGAGGCTGTCCACTACCATCACCACCATCTGGATTACTAGGGATTGTTTCTCCATCTTTGACGGTGCCATCACCACCATCGCCAGTAGTAGCAGCAGTATCAGTGGTATTACCATCACTGCCAGTCGAAGGAGTTGTAGGCCCAGTAACAGTCTCATTTGTTGCTGCCGGTGGAAGTGACACAAGGTCAAACTTTAACATACAGGTATTCCCCAGTCCATCTTCCCCAGCTTGACATTCCGCCACATACCCATCACACTCACTCCCCGTACAAGTAGATTCTCGATACTGCGAAGCATCAAATGGAAAGATGGTCGAGCTGACATAACAACTGCATCCCGGGCCAACTTGGAGAGAACACTCGGCTGCCGTGTCGCATTGGGAATATTGCTCCGCGGTACATTTGGGAGGTTCTTCCCACCCCTCTTCTACGGTGATATTGGTCTTATCGCCGGTCCATACGCCATTGGTGAATACACCGGTTGTTGTATCGTAACATTTGTTGTACATGGAGGCAGGGCCGAAATAGCCGAAGAGGTTGATGTAGATTTCGCAGTCTCCGGGAGGACAGTAGTGGTAGTCTTCGTAGCCTGGGCCGAGGAAGGCTTGGGTGACGCCTGTGGATATGAGGGCGACGGATACAGCTAATTTCATGATGGATGGCTTAGATAGGTAGATGCAGCGGCTCCTGATTCTACAAGAACAGTGGTGCTTATTGTACCATAGGCGGTAAGTTGAGCGAGTGGGAGGGATGCTGCCGCATGCATTGACTTTCATCATGCCGTTGCACGATGGTTCAGAATCGCGTATGTGACGGTTAACGTCTCTCGGTTCCTTTCGTCTCTTTTGTCATATTACAGTGTAATTGCACATTAAAAGACACACTTTTAGCGAATGTTGTCACGATTGACGTGTCACAGAATTAGAAAATGAGAATTTTTCTCAGAGACGCTAACCGTCGCCGTGAACCGTCGTGGTTGTATTGACATCGCAGCGAGATTTTTTTGAATTCGTGCGAAAGGAACTGAAGGGAGTCCCTAACAATTGGACTTTGTTGGCCAGACACTGAAGCTGAAGCAAGATCAAGCTCTGTGGTAAGATACCGATTGGAGTTGACCAAGTTTAAGTATCTTGCCTTTCGAAAGGCTTGGCCCTACATTCAACTCATAAAATCAAATACTAAAAAGCAAACAAACAAAACAACAAAAGCAACAAACATGAAGCAGTATCCTACTCATCTCATCATCTGGCTTTGCCAACGCTACTCTCCCTCCACCTCCAGGATACGAAGACAACATGCACTGGTGCCCACCAGGAAGCTGCAGCTTGTATATTCAACACCGTCCAGGATTCGCAGGTCCTCAGCACGCCTTTTACAAATGTTACGATGAAACTACAGACAAGACGACTGAAGCTGTATGGACAGGATTTAGGACTCAAGTTGAGGCACCTCAGGGATGGATTCAAGATCCTGAAGATTGCGACGTAGCTTCAACTCCCACTCCACCTAATCCACACAGGAACATTGACACTCCTGGTGGAATGTGTGATAATGATAGCGATTGCTTCACTAGAATCAGGAGTATGGTACCTCAGGGCGCCATTGGGCCTGGATTGTGTGAGTGTTATGCCACCTCAATCCGAAACCCCTTTGACGAGACTGAAGGTTCCACAAATGTTGCTATGGCAAGGTGCGACCCAAGTGCATGTGATGGATTTGAGCCTTATTGTCCTCTTGCGCCTAATGATAACGGCATGGCAGAGTGTGCATTGCGCCCAATCGGCTCTTCATCTTCTTCATCTTCAGATGATTCTCCTCGTCCACCACTCCCGAAGCGACCTTCAACATCTTCATCATCTTCGTCAGACGACACTCCTCGCCCACCACTTCCAAAGCGACCCACTGCATCTTCTTCTACTTCATCATCTTCTTCAGACGACACTCCTCGCCCACCACTTCCAAAGCGACCCTCTGCATCTTCATCTACTACATCATCTTCTTCAAATGATTCTCCTCGCCCACCTCTTCCAACCAAGAAGATTAAGCCTTATCAATCATCCACGTCAACTACATCAGACGATTCATCATCTTCCAACGTGATTGTTTCGCCCACTCCAGCTCCTCCAGTCAAGGTAGTGGCAGAAATGTAACTATTGAAATGATTGTAGCTGCAATATAGCTGCTTCTACTGAACTCTTTCATAAAAAAAAAACTTAGACTACTACTTTTCTTTCCATCTATCAACGAGATTTGTATTCATTATTTGTTTCTTGATAAGTAAACACACATTTCTCTTTCTTTCCCCTTCACAAATAATCTTGATCTCACTTGATAATACTATTGCTGCCACTCAAAATTTTCCATTCCCCCCCTTACTTATCTCTCGATAATTGTAATCGACGTCATCTTTCATTTTCTCCCCCTTATTTCTCTATGGAATCATTCCTAAAATCAAACCTATTTCCTCTTCTCTTTCCAAACACCAAATAATAATAACCTCTCTCTTTAACTAATCACACAACAACTATTCGTCTTCTTGGCCTGCTTATAAAACATCTTACTCTGTCTACTCAAATCATCACTCTTCTCCACCAAACTATCCAACTTGACCCCCCTCTCTAACACCGAATCAATCGTCTTGTGCAAAATCTGCGTCGTTTCCTCCAAATCATTTTGAATTTTGGTAACTTTATCGGCACTCGCCGGATCTTGATATTTGACAATATATTCTTCCAATTGTGGGAAGGAGGTGGATTCGGTAAGGGGTGGCATGGACTTCCAACTGTTGCTGCCGCCGGTGGACGTGAGGAATTCATCTAGGAGTTGGGTTAGTAGGACAAATGCCACGCGGGGTGGATATTCGGCGTCGGTGGTGACGCTCCCGGCTAATCCGTCGGAACGGACGTAGCAGTGCACTACGTAGGATTCGTGTGAGATAGATTGACGTTGGCCGGGCTCGGTCCGTTTGGTGAATGTTTTGGAGAAGAAGGTGAGCATTTCTTTCACTCCCTGGCGTTGGAAGAAGCCGTAGGAGGAAAGGTCGCAGGCCATGGAGATTGGGGTGGGTTCCGCGTTGGGGGCTGTGCGGAGGATGGTTATGCTGACCACTTTCATCTTTAAGGCTGTGTTTGTTGTGTATTGAGTGACTAATGCTGTCTACAGTCTAATTGAATGCAATGCTCTTGCGAGTAGCTATCGTACCTACTTACATGAACATGGTGAGCTGGGCGAGCACAACGATGCGAAAGAGTCTCTTCTCACACTCACGATGTCATTTCCGTGTGACTTTCCGAGAGCAGCGCCGCATTGGAAAGATAGTCAGGGGGGCTGCCCGCTGTATTATTTTTTGGAGACCAAAAAGTAAAGCAGAAACTGCAATGACATTAGATTTAGAGGGGTATTAGGGGGCTAATTACTAAATTACGCTGAAAACGGCCCTCTTTTAGGCGAAGTTCAAGTCGTAACGGTCCTCTGGAGATTCACTCAACTCACAGTGCGCAAGGGCAAGGCATAATAACAAAAATCAACCATGTCCAAGGACGAAGAGACCCTCATCAAAGACGCCCTCTCCAAAGAGGATGTCGTCGAAGAAGTCAAGGAGGCCAAATCAGAAATTGACGCGGCAGAAGATGATGACGAAGGCGTGACCGGTGACTTTGAGGTCACCAAAGAGGAAATGTCGATTATTCGGGCGGAGTTGGCTTGTGAATTTCCGGAAGATTATACGTATTTGAGGTGAGTGATGTTTGTTCACGATAATAGATATTAGCACAGACGCGGGTGCATAGATTTTTGTTGCCATGGCATAGGTCGGATCATTTGACTGGATATTATTGGCTTGAAAAATCACATCACATGTGTTCATTTAACTTGTTGATTTCATGACGTCGTCATTAACCCAACCAAATGCATCTTCTATTTGTTGATCGCCCTATTTTCGCTATAAAAAATGTTAAAACAAATGAATATAATACCAAAAAATACAACCATACAATCCCAGCGATGCCTACGTAAAGTCAGTAGCCTCCAAACCCTACTCCAAAGACCCATCCATCCGCCGTCCAATCGAATACACCATGGAAAAACTCACTCACGTCATGGAATGGAGAGAAGAAGCCGGTGCACCCGAAATGGAATCACTCGTCCGCCTTGCCAACGGATCGGAATATTCCGATGAGGCCAAGGAAAACCCCGAACGACTTGTCAAGGCCAAGGCGTTGGCCGCGTCTCTTAACAATGCGAGTATTTACTGGCATGGGTTTACCAAGGAGGGCAAGCCCGTCCTTTGGATCCGATGTGGAAGGAAGCCATGGTATCCTAATGTTGATGCGGAGGTCAATGCGCTCATCCTCATTGCCGATGCGGGTATCAAATGCATGCCGGAGGGAGTTACCGACTTTGTCGTGATTAGTGATTCCAACTCCCCCCCTCCACCCGTCCCTAGCTTTTTGATTAACGTGTTGAAGGCATTGGTGAGGGGATATCCCGATCGATTGAACATGTTGCTTTCGGCACCTGTTGGATCCATCATTCAATTTGTTATGAATTTGCTCATGCCTCTTATGCCTGGGCGACTTGCGGGTAAATTCTTATTGAAGGATATGGATAATGCGACTGCAATAATGAAGGAGTTGCTTATGAATGGTGAGGAGGATATCCCCACGTTCTTGGGGGGAACTGCGGATCATGATGAATTTTATCCGGAGGAGTATTATAGCAAGAATCAGGGTGAGGGAAGTTTGAAGTTTGATTACTTTGGTATGATTGAGCGGTTGAAGGAGAATGCTAAGCTTTGGGAGGAGAAGTTTGGAAAGAAGGAAGAGGCATCTGAGGAGTAAAGATTGGAGTGAGTTTGATAGAGTCTCTCTATAGAGAGAGGGGATTATTATGTAGACATTTTTTGGAAAAAACGAAGTTAAGAGAACTTAATGGGGGACAAGTTTAGAGAAGCTTATGTCTCATTGGGATTGGGACTGTAGGAAATGGGATTTTTATGTTCATTTCTATGTAAAGAAAGTTTGACTATTGCATTACACTCTCTTTTGTCCGATGATTTCCTGCTTTTCACTAATATTGGCTGCATACTTGTGGTACTTATATCAGTGTAACTTGGTCTTTTTGCATCGCATTGGCATTGGCACATCAGAACCAGAATTTTTCCTAAGCCAAACCACATTTCTTCCCACCCTACACTCACTATCATTTCGGTCCGACATCGTCGTCGCTGAGACTAATGAGAGACCTGCAATCATGATAGAAACGATAACTATATTTAATAAAGGTGAGAAGGACTCCCTCCAACAAGCTGCTGGGTGGTTGTTATTGTTCTCTGAGGGGCCGAACATGCAGATTCCAGATTTTCCATTTTTTGTACGAAAAACTCTTGCCTTTACTAACGAAGTTGCTGTATACTGTACACTATCTTCAACACAGGCGGCACAGTCCTCTATCACAACGAACCTCTACGAAATAAGCCTTCATCATATTTCAAAAATGACAGCCATAATGAAAATTGCACAACTGTGGTCAACACTTTCATTTCGTCGGTTTTGCTAGGCGATGGAACACACAACAATAATGCTACCATTGATACAAATGCTCCCAATCGAGAGTTACTATCATTAGGGAACCAGACCTCCATTGTGGCAGAATGGCTTGACGGAAAATCAATTGCAAACATTGAAGGAAAAGCCGGCAGTAACTGGATAGTTCTCGCAACATATCCCGAGGTGGCTACGCGGAAATTGTCTGGATTAAATGCTTTATTGGCTTCGTTATTGGCACGTTACACATTGTTCTTTGAACATCACTTCAATCAAGAAGCAAGTATCAGCGACAAATACAATATTTCATTGTTTGTCCCTCCATCAGAAGAGTTTGATACAGCTTTCAACTCCATCTTGCGTCGATTTCAAGATCAATTATCTTCTATACCTACTTCTACCTCGACTTCATCCTTGGATAAGAAACATGCCAAACAGCACAAGCAGCAGCAAACAGCCCAAAGTACAAAGAAGGGAGGAAAGAAAGCAACTCAATGGCATGACGGAAACCAAAAGATAACAAAGGCTGCATTGGAAGAACTGGACATGTCCAAAGACAAAGATAACGAATCATCAGCTGCCGCAGGTGACGGAATTATTCGAGAAGATGCACGTGCCATTGCCGAGGCCAAGGCTGCCTATATGCCAGAAAAGGATGAAGTTCCTGCATGGGAGGAGGAGTACGAAGTTTTGGATGAGATTAATATCAATTGGAATACAGATGGGGATGAAAGTAACACGGAGGCGGAAGATGATGAAAACTCACAAACAAACACTGGAATACGGGGATTCTTCTCCAACCTCCTGTCGCCCAATCGACCACTTACAAAGTCTGACTTGGAACCACCATTGAAACAGATGCAGCATTTGCTAACGTCCAAGAACGTCGCGCCGAGCACTGCCAAGGCTATCTGTGAGGTGGTGGAAAAGCAACTTTTGGGAAAGAAAGTTGGGACACTGGTGGGTGTAAAGCGTGCTGTTCGTCATGCATTGGAAGATGGAATTGAGAGGATATTACGACCTGAATTGGGAGGGATTGGTGGCAGGGGTAGTGGAGTCAAGAGAGGAAAGAGTGTAGATGTTTTACGTGGCGTAGTCGAGAAAAGGGAAAAACGCAACACTGGACTACTTGGAATGGGTGGTAATGGAGGAGGACGTCCGTATGTTATTGTAATGATTGGGATTAACGGTGTGGGTAAGAGTACGTCACTCGCCAAGATTGCTTACTATCTTCAGAGTAACCAATGCAAACCTCTCCTTGCTGCATGTGATACATTCCGATCGGGAGCTGTGGAACAACTTTCCGTCCATGCATCGTGTCTGAATCTTCCCTTGTATCATCAGGGGTATGCTAAGGACCCCTCGGCTGTTGCCAAGGCAGCAATAAATAAGGCCACTGAGGATGGCAACGATGTCGTGCTAGTGGACACTGCTGGGAGAATGCAGAACAATGTACCCTTGATGAAAGCTTTGGCAAAATTGGTTACCGAAACAAGTCCCGACTTGGTATTATTCGTTTGTGAAGCCCTTGTGGGAAATGATGGCATGGATCAACTGACCATGTTCCAAAAGGCTTTGTCTATGGGAGGGCATACCCGCCCCATTGATGGGATTGTATTGACCAAGTTTGATACAGTCAGTGATAAGGTCGGCGCTGCACTCACGTTGACGCATTTGACTGGCGTACCAATTGCGTTCTGCGGTACTGGTCAAAAGTACAACCACTTGAAACCACTGTCGGTTCCGTTTGTAATCCAGAGCCTATTTTCTGCATGAAAGGGTACGATACAAGCGAGTCAAGCTAGCACTCGCTAATAAATATGTAAAGAAAATTCAATATATTCTCATTTTTTAATAGCTCATCAAGTAGTTACAACTACTCATCTATGCACAAAAAAGATTGTTTTGTTCAACCCCTATACATCGTCAAGATCGATCCCTACACCTAACTTCATTTGACAAAATTGTTTAAACGGAACCCTCTCAATTCCCAACCTTAAGCAGCTCTTGGATATCCGAAATTCCGGGAAACATTTGGAATACCCGAGGCGTGTTGCAACTCCAAATCAGCGATATCACTGTAGGAAGGCTTAGGTTTTGATGACCCCATCAACGATTGCACCATTCCCTGCTGACTCAACATCCCATGAGATGGCATACTACCAGCTAATGTTCGGGGTTGTAACGCTCGGGACTCTTGCTGGTGCTGGAGGAACATTTCAGGATAAGCATCCCCCCATCCAGAACCCTGAGTTGCAACATGGGCCATCGGAGGCATGACAGGTGCCTGTTGCAAACTCATTGCACGCTCACGCAACATTTGCTCTCGTAACTTCATTCGGGAGGCGAGTGCGACAAGTTGTTCGGTAGACAAACGTTTGAGTGATTCACGGTCAAATGTACTATCAAATGAGACGTTCATAGGGAAAACCTGGTTGTTCATGGTCTGGTTGTTCATAACACTGTTACCAGCGATGTTCAAGTTGGGATTGGCAGTGGGTCGGATGGAGGATTGAGACAGAGAGGCGATGGAGGAAGTGGCAAGTCCTTGACGGTCAGAATAAGGGAGAGTATTGAGACTACTTTGACGTTGCATCAAATTCATCCTTGATGCAATCATAGCCTCGGCCTTATCACTCCCATTACTGCTGCTCATCGTATTGTTGTTTCCATTGATTAGAGCCACCCCCTCTACAGATTTCGCTACCTCCACAGGAGTTTTTTGAGGAGCACTCATCTTCTCTGGGGTGTCGGGATTTTTCTTCAACCCAGCGAGGAAGGAGGCCACATCCATCACATCCTCCTCGTCTTGAGAAGTAACACGCCGCTTCTTGGTGGTAGCATTAGCAGAAGTAGTTTTAACACTCCCCCCGCTCCCCTTCTTGACACTCTGCACCTCTCCCCCGAACTTACTCACCGAAGTAGCCCCAACAGTGGTGGAGGGGGGTTTGCGCTTATTGGTGAGAGGGCACTTCTTGAACAGGTTCTTTGATTCGGCACGTTCCACGCAGCTAAGTTTGGCCACGTCCCCACGCTTAAAGAACGGATGGCAAAACGCATCAGAGACAGTGACGCTAAAGTCCCGTTTGAAGCACCAAATGTTGAGTTGACGGGTCTGTAATGGAAGAAGGATATTATTGAAACAAGATGAGCGTCGGGTGGGGGAGTGCAAGGCGCATCACATCAATATAGTAGAGGGAAATAAATACTCACAAATGATCGCCACTTCTTGTGAAGAAAGAATCGCGGCAAAATAAACTCGGTGAATAATTTCCGGTCATGAATAACGAAGGAATCACCGGAGGGAAGCCAGGAGCAGATATTGGTGTTCCCCGACGACTCTGCAAATTCGAGCATATCATATACTTTGTAGGGGAACGTCTTTTCGCCGTTACGCCAGAGCGGACGAGTCTGACCGTTAGTGGCGACGGCGTCGTTTGTTGTGTTGGGAATCTGGTTGCTTATGGCGTTGGATGTGGCCTCGGCCATGTCAGAGGCGTCATCAGCTCGAGGGGCTGCGGTGACTTTAGGCATCATTCCAGCCGATGCCGAGAAGGAAGAAGTCGTCATCGATGCAAGTTGGGATGATCGTTGCAAGTGGTGCATTACTTCTTCGAGGTAATGATTGTTCATGGTCGTTGTCGCGGGATCGGAGGGCAAGTTCTCTTCTATCGTCTTCTGATGTGGTGCGACAGTAACGTTAAGGGACGTTTGCTGCTTTGCCATCAACTGTAATTTGTCTCATGAAGTTTCACTTCTTTCTATCGTACCTTCTTTCTACCTAAAAGTAAAAGTTCTTCCTCGCTCAGGCCTCAGGGCGATTTGTCCCGTTGTATCGTGTATGAATCGTATGTTCCACAGCCAGGTGCGGTGGTGGCTCGATTTTGAGAACGTACAGAGAAGACGTCCAGACCCTTACCTCAATGTACGTAGGAATCAGATAGAGCATATGCATGTGTGAGAGATCAAGCAAATCTGAGTCCTTGTTGCGACAAAAGGCGACAAAAGGAGATCAAGGTCATGCTTTAAGAGGGGGTCATCCTGCACAGGTAGGAGAAGACTTCTCAGGTACCGTCAAGATGAAAGATGAGAGGATAACCCTTTACAATACGTGGATTGGTACCACGTCCTTTACCACGTCCCCTGCAAACTTCCCCTCGAAAAGCGCGACAAGGTTATTTTTAGGTTAGTTGACTCATCCTATGTGTATTTCAACCTATGTACATATCTACATAAGGTAAGTAGGAATAGGTACTAATAGTGTTGTAGATAACACCACACTCTAAGTCACTCTTTTTGCTCGCGATATTCACCATCATCATTGTCTTGATAATCAGCCTTGCGAGGAGACCTCTTAAGGACCCTTCTCTCGCAATCCCTACACAGGAGAGCTTGAGATAGACCTGACAGCCACTACTCAGCGTCGACTTTGCACTGAAGAAGGAATTTTTATCTTTATCATGAATCGGCGAGCAACGATAATACAGTCAACACCAACACGTTTTATCCAACAACAGCGGCGATACATACATGCGTCCATCAAAGCATCCGTGGGCATCGATAAAGTGGCTGAAAACAAGATTGCAGAATGGCTACACAACCGAGGTGACGAATCCATAAGCGCACAAAAGGGCAAGAAACTGCCATCCGATCGGCACAAAGATCTCTCGCGTACATTAGGTGTACATCATGACTATGTTCACTCCAAGATCTTGGCGGATAATAATATCAAACCAGAGAGTGTAGAACGACGTCTTGCATTGGATGCTGCATGGAAAAAACTGAAGGAGGAAATCCATGCGGAATATCATGACATGGATAGCAATACACAAACTTCAGTGAATGATTTTGTAGCGTTGCAATCAACGAGGGATCGATTTGAAGAGGAGATGAAACGTTTGGATCAAATGGCGAAGAGGGTGAATGATTCAATCATCAGTGATTCAATGAGATTCAATGGCAGATCTCCTGTTAGGCATGCCAAACGATTCAACTTTGAGGAGAGAATACGCGAGGCAATCTCTGACGACGAAGGTACCTAACACCAACAACTAATGGCTTAAAAAGAAATGCTGTCTAATGTTTCCTCGTGCAAAAGACGGTACAATATGAAGAACACAAGCACCACCACCTTGAAAAAAGAAATGTCAATGTGTTGTACTACTTGTAGTATGACTATCTGTACAATCTCAAAATCAGACTACTTATTAGCGATATTACTCTTTCGACAGCAACAAGTAGAAAGTTGAAGCATATGTGGCTACCGAATATAGAGATAGCAAGTAGAGTGAAACAAGTGGCGGTTATAGCATTACATCCACTGTAGTGCCAGCACTTTTTACATTTTGATCGGTATTAGATGAATAAAGACAGTTGGAGTAGGTGCGAAAATGAAACTCGATACACTCAAGAATTCAAGATCGCCTTCTTCTCTTGGACTTTGACGTAGGAGCCTTACAAATCTCGCACCTCTTGACACTCATACTATTTAAGAAGGTGCACTGACTGCATGCCCATGTGTTGCTCTCCTCCTCGTCAGGCTGTCCCGCTGGAGCTTCATCTGAGGCTGGATTCACGTCCTGCTGTGCAGCTACAGCCTCCTGTTCAGCTTCTTGCTCCTCACCCATGTCGACATCTTCATCCTCATCGGCATTTTCACCTTCACCCTCCTCCTCCTCCTCCTCCTCCTCCTCCTCTGAAGAGTCTTTCAATTCAACTTCGGGACCATCCAATTTTCCTGAAGCGAGATTATCTTCTTCTTCCTCCTCCTCCTCTTCGTCTACGTCGGAGGATTGCGTATCCTCGTCACCGTCACTTCCCTCCTCGCCCTCTCCATCACCATCGCTATCCTCTGCAATGAAATCAGCCATTTCCTCGGCATCGTCTTCGTCGTCCAAATGAGATTCCGTATCTTCGTCATTGTCGACTTCGATCTTCTTTCTGCGCTTTGCCGCAGCCGGCTTCCTTCCGTCGTCTGCTTTTCCTACCTTTTCATTGTCATCGTCGCTTTCTCCTGATTCTTCATCGTCGTCACTTTCTTCTTCTCCCTTCTTGGCCGCCGCAAATGCCTCCTCAAGCTCATCAATCTTTTCGAGCTCCTCCATGGCCTTCCTTTCCTCTTCTTCTTGTTGGCGTTCCTGAATCAACGACCACGTTACTTCCAATCCAAAGACAAATGATACAGCATCGTAGCCATGCATTGCTGCTCGAAAGATAGGATCGTCCACAGTGTCTGTGGTGTGATGGTGAGACCAGCTTCTCATATTCTCCTCGTCTGGCATTCCAAGTTGTTCTTGATAGTCTTCTCCTCTCTCAATATGACTTGGAGCAATGTTATCATTATCACCCACAGCGGCTTCAATTTTGGAAGTTTCCTCTTCATGATCACAATCTGCCTTCATTGCCATGAGCTTCGGGACTAACTCGGTCCACTGCTGTACCCACCACATCTGCAGCCGTTGAGCAGCATCAAAGATTTCTTGCCCCGTTTCCCAAACTTTCATCACATTCGAAAAGACACGGTTGACATCTTTGGAGAATAAAGCAGGACTGGCATATCCATGGCTATTATTTGCCTTGTCGAGTCTATTCTTCACGGTGCCAAAGTCTATAGGCTGTTTGACATACTTCTGGTATTCCTCCAAGGTGACTCCATGCTCATCAGGCTTGAGTGGAGTGAGGAAACTAGCAGAGTCTTCCTTCTTCATTAGCTGCTCTAGAAGTTCACGACAAGCAGCAAGCTTTTTTGGCAGGACTTTCGCAGCTTCGGCTTCAGCATCGTCCACAATGATTTTGCACCTCTCACACTTCAACTTGTCGTGAGTATCGCTAGGAGTACCTTGTCGAAACTTGAATAGGTTCTTGAGATCCTTGGTACTGAGAGCGTTGACTTGGTCTTTATCATCCACAACAGACTGGAGACCTTCCTTCGAAAGTTGGCGCTGAAAGATCTTCTCTTCAACTGTTCCAGTAGCAAGAAAGCGGTATGTGAAGCATCGTTTCTTTTGCCCATCTCTCCAGCACCTGGCAGCAGCCTGCTTGTCCACCGCAGGATTCCAGTCGGGATCGAACAAAACTAACCTATTGCCTCCGATCAAGTTTAGCCCACATCCACCGGCTTTACTCGACAACAGAAAAGCAACCAAGCTGCTTGATGGATCATTGAATTCGTCGCACTGTGAAAAACGGTGAGAAGGATTGACATAAGCTCAAACGCAAGACAAGTAAAAGCCCACAAGCAAGTAAATGTCGCACTTACCATGGCCTGACGTTTCTTCATTGAAATACTTCCATCCAAGCGACAAGATTTCCAGTTGTTTTCCTTGCACATCCTTCCAATGAGGTCCAAAGTTTGGGTATAGTTCGATATGATCACGATCTTATCACCTCCATTCCCTGGCTTGCGCATCTCACGCATGAGCCGCCACAGAACGAACATTTTGCCAGATAGCTCAGGGTATACAGGAGCATTTCGTCCACCACTCATGGCTTCGTAGGGCATGAATTTGGCAATGCCATCTGCGCCTGGTGCAGCAGTGCTCTTTCCTTCCTCCTCTGTGTAGGAGATCTTCTTCTTGTTGCGACCGCCCCTGCTGCTTTGGCCAAGGTTTGACGAGGAATCATCGTTCACCACGAGACTAGGGTGATTGCAGAGCTGTGTCAAGACAAGAACATGCAAGTGGATTTAGTCGAGGTATATGACCAAAAAGTGAAACAAAGCAAGAGCAAGTGATCCAATCGTCAAGCTCAACTCACCTTCATAAGCATCTGAATGGATCCAAGGCAATTCACCTGCTTCCCATCAAGTACATGCTGCATATCCTTGCTATTACACAAATGCTGATACATATTCTGCTGAATCTCAGTGAGATTGCAACAAACAACTTGTACCAACTTGGGAGGCAAATGCTGCGCATTCAAAGTGTTGACACGTCTCAATATAAAATCATTCACAATAGAAGACATATTTTGCTGAATCTCATTCATTTTCTGTTTCTGCTTGTCGGTAGCATCGGGTTCACGTCCACGAAGGATTGGGTAGAGCATCTTTCTTCGGAAATCTTCTTGAGTTCCAAGGATGCCTGGATTGGTAAAGTCTACCATGGCGTAGAACTCCTCGAGATCGTTCTACAGTAAGTGAAAAAGTTTGTAAAATATACAAAAGGTCAGCTCTATCCACCTCTGTTCAAAAGAATAGCATGCCACACTCGTCATTTGTTTCGTACGCACCTGCATCGGAGTTCCAGTCAATAATACACGCCGCTTCACGGGAATCGAATTGAGAGCCATCGACGTTTGATTCTCTCTATTCTTGAGCCGATGAGCCTCATCACAAACCAAAAGATCACAACAATCCTTATACTTGGTAAGTCGACCAACATGCGTTCGAATAGTTTCATAGCTTGCAATCAACACATTGAACATTTTCGTCTTGACAAAACAATCAATATTCTTCTCGACAGTTTTACGATCCGATTCGGCAAGTGCCATTGTTTTGACGATCCCTGGACCTAACCATTTGGTGAATTCATTGTCCCAGTTTTTGACGAGGGAGCAGGGACAAATGACAATGACGCGCTTGGCGGTTCGTGCCTTGTTTGCTGTTAGGCCTGTTTGGAGCAGCGTCCATATTAGCGTGACGGATTGAAGGGTCTGTAGTGAAGCATTGCATTGCGTAAAGATTATCATGAATTGTGAGTGAAATTGTCAGTGCACAAATTATAATCCAACAAAAACAAGTAATACAAACATACCTTTCCAAGGCCCATATCATCGGCAAGGATGCACCCAGCACCAGGAAAGTCTTTGAGCCCCATGACACATTCGTACATGAATTGAACACCCTCACGTTGATGTGGTCGAAGCCATTTGGCCAATACGGGAGGGACGTAGACATGTTCTTTGGAGTATGCCTCAACAGATGCTATTGTAGATGGAACAATGTTTTAATTGATGAGTGAATGCATACTATTACTAATGGATGATGTGAAAAACGAAGCCTGTGATTGATGCAATGCAACTTACCTGGACACAATTCTACCACTTGCTCTTCAATGCCATATTCATTCGGTTTCGTGATGGTCAATCTACAAAGTAAACATTGACAAGAAGTGAGTATTCAGTACAACAACACACACTTCAAGACAAGCAAAATGATCCACACACAATATAACAGCAGCAAAGCAACAAACGTACAATCTGGGCGGCAACCCCTTCGCCTCTCCACCATCATGAGGACTCCTCCAAACACACAATGGTTCAAACGGTCTCTCTGGCTCCTTCTCCTCCTCCTCACTATCACTCTCATCACTCGTTCCACTACATTCTCCATCCTTATTCGATTGTTGTTGGGGCAATTTGTAAAATAGTCCCTTCCCCGCTCGTGCCATCAATTTTGCCATACCATCCAATTGACGCTTTTGTCCCAACGTCGCCGTCTTTAATGCTTGGTTGGCATTGGCATCGTAGGATCGCCGTTTGGTCATTGGACGTTGGAATGGACGTGTGAGGGAGTTGTTGACGGATAGTCCGGCCATGACGGGTGCTCGTGCAATGAGGAGTTTGGTACCCGGTTGGAATAATTTGTTGGTAGAGTGCGGACCGCTGTTGCCACAAGAAGAGGAGGAGGATGGTTTGCACCCTCCTCCTCCACCACCACTGTAGAGATTGCTGGAGATACCACTGCCGGAACGTGGGACGGGTTTGAGACGTGGTGGAAGACCACCAGAGATACGACGGCCGTCGGGACCGAAGGAGGAGGAGGTATTTTTTCGGCCGCCGAGCATTGTTTTCTATTTGTGTATTTTTGACCCGATGATATGGTTGTCAATATCTCCTCATGGATGGTCAATGAATGAGAGGCAGAAGGATTCAATCCTCTCTCGGACTCTTAATTGGCAACTATCAGGCAGGTTGTTGTGTTTTAGTGGGGTTCACGACGCAGTCACGACGCCATGGTTTTGTCATGCTTTCGTCCTCCAGGAAATCCGTGCTGCGCCAAAATTAATTCTACGCATTCACTGATTGTCCAATGTAGGAATTAGTATGGCAGGCGGCGTCAAAGATCCATTTTTCATTTTTTTTCTCTCCCCGCCGCCGCCGCTGCCGTAGATACCTCCCCCGCACCATATACCATCATGACGGACACCAGCAGCAGCAACAAAAGCACCTACGCACGCCAAGGCGACCTCGCTCGACTCCCCCTCCCCTCCCTCGAAGAAACACTCGAGCGTTTCATCACCACCGTCAGTCCGCTCCTCACCTCGGAAGAAAAAGAAACATGTAAAATCGAAGTGGACAATTTTCTCCAAACCGATGGTCCAAAGTTACAACAGTTGTTAGTCGAATATGACGAACGGGGCAGATCGGAGGGGACATTGGGTAGTTTTGTAGAAGAATTTTGGTCAGATGCCTACCTTGCTCCAGATTCATCTGTGGTTATGAATCTAAACCCTTTTTTTGTCCTAGAAGATGGACCGGATAACAATCGATCGAAGGACCAATGCGGTCGTGCGGCAAGTCTCACATTCTCGGCAATTAAATTTGCATCCTCCTTAAAAAAGGAAACAATTGTCCCCGATGAGTTTCGGGGGAAGCCATTGTGCATGGATCAATTCCGAGCATTATTTGGGGCAAGTCGAGTACCCAAAATTGGAGAGAGGGATGCTGTCGAGGTGGATCCGGAATCATCACATGTGGTGGTATTGCAGAATAATCAAATGTATTTTTTTCAGGCGTTGGGACCCGATGGGAGTGTTTGTGTAAATGAACAAGATATTGTCGAGATTTTGACTGCCATAAAAACGGATGCGACCAAGTTGCCACCGGATATTACAAGTCGAAATTCGTTGGGGGTGTTGACTACGTTGCCTAGGAAGGAGTGGGCTGATGCGCGTAATATGGTAGTTTCTGCCTCGGAACAGAATGAAACGGCATTGGAAGTGATTGATGGGGCGTTGTTCGTGTTGGTGATTGATGATGTTAAGCCCAAGGACATTCATGAAGCAGCATCCAACATGCTACATGGGACGTATGATCTTAGATCAAGAGATAACTTGATTGATTACCAAGCAGGATCTTGCTGCAATCGATGGTATGATAAATTACAATTGATTGTCTGCAGCGATGGAAGAGCGGGGATTAACTTTGAACACAGTGCTATTGATGGACACACCGCACTCCGATTTGTCAGTGATATATTTGCAGACAATGTGGTTCAATTTGCACAATCAATTACCAAAACAATCTACTCTAACCATGATGGTATGTTCCCCAGTATAATTCAAGCTGAAGTGAAAAGAGCGTCTTCTAATAATTCTGTGGTTCCGAAGAAGTTAAGCTTTGAACTCCCTCAGAAGATTCTTGATAAGATTTATTTTGCAGAGACAATATTGAGTGATCAAATTGTTGCAAGTGAAACTTACGTACTAGAGTTTACGGGGTATGGAAAGACTTTGATTGTTCGAAACAAAATGAGGTGAGTAACGCATGCATTGGATGATTTGTTGCTGTTGCTCTGAATAGGACCTAGCCTCACGCCTGTCTCCTTTCATTGGCATCTATCTCATGTTTAACTGTCCTCCTATTTTATCTCAACAGCCCGGACAGCTTTGTCCAATTATCAATGCAGTTGGCACACTACAGACTCTACGGCAAAATTGTCAGTCAGTATGAACCAGTGCTAACAAAAGGCTTCTATCATGGCCGTACCGAAGCAATGAGAACAGCGACGGACAAGGCAGCCACATTCTGCAAGACGTGGACAAATCCATCTGCTACAGACGAGCAGAAACTTTTAACATTAAGAGAGGCAACAGTGTATCACTCATCAGGAATCAAAAATGCATTGACAGGCAAGGGGATTGAACGACACTTGTTTGCTCTAAAGTGTATTGCAGACAAGAATAACATTCCAACTCCAGGTTTCTTTTCCTCGAATGCATACGCGAAACTGAATCACACTATTTTATCGACATCCAACTGTGGCAACCCTTCTTTGCGTTGTAAGTATAACGAAGTCAACTATTGTCGGATAGCATATGTTTTTTGCGTGATCTAATCTTCTTTCTCTATTATTTCAGTATTTGGCTTTGGTCCAGTTGTTCAAGATGGGTTTGGAATCGGTTATATTATTCGAGATGGTGGGGTGCAATACTCCATTTCTACCAAACATCGCCAAACAGAAAGATTTGCTCATACTCTGAAACAAACACTTATCGACATGGGGAAACTTTTACAACCTACGACCTCGCTGAAAGTTGAATGCTCTATAACGGGAAAGCAAAATTTTGAAATGAACAAGGCCACAACTGAATATCTCGAGGCGTATTGTGATACTTATGGAGAAGGTCCACAATCGACCGTATCGTTTAGTAGTAGTACGGTAGGACCTCCTCCAGCAACACCTAGGGCGCCATCAGCTGGATTTGCAAGAGTCCTTCAAAAGCAATCAAGCATGAGTTTGAAGAGGTTGTCAAGCTTTGGCGTGGATATCACGCCCAAGGAAGAAAATAGAAAGAATCTTTAGGAGGACGAATGGTTAAACTTCAGGCTGTTGAGAATGTACATGTAGAGAAGTAATGTATAAAGGAAGATTAAAACGTTTGCGAAGGACAATTGGAATTAGAATGTGACAGTGTTACGCAAATTAAACATTTATAGCTTAGCAAACTAACAGTACAACTAACTTGGACAAACGTACAAACTTTTTCACCCTGTGAAAGAACACGGAAGAGCCACCGCTGGTTGAGTTCCGTTACCATTCCCAAAAGGTCCATGATCATACATGTACAAGTTCTCAATGCACTCGCTGCTCCAAACGTCTTTTGTAGTCGCCCCAACTGTCGCATGACAAGTGCATACTCCCTTCGTATCCAGAGTGCCTGAGATCGAGATAGTGCCTAACGATTGACAATACGTATCATGTGGGAACTCATTGGCACACCAATCTTTACCACGATGATTTCACGCCCCGAAATTGTGAGCATCACAGATCGCTCCAGCATGCGTGTTTGATGCGATTTTCCACGAGTCTGACATGAGAGAAGATATTGTACAGGAACAAGAGTCGAAGCCTCCTCCAGGACAGCTGGTCCTGGAGGTGTAGACTCGAGAAACTGACCCCCATACTGCCCCAAGTTATTGTCTATCTTACACCAATCCTCACAGGTCATGGGTGAAAGGCAAGAGACGCAGGTTACTGGGTTGGTACTATTGGCATAGTCTCCGCAAACATCTCCTTCACCACATTTATTAATGTCACCGATAATGAGACCACTATGCTGCAGAACACCACTGCAAGCGCGACAGGATCCCTCCGCAGGTAGTGATACGACTGATTCCACACCTACGCAGTCAGTGTAGCCGTCTTCTGTGGGACAAAATACGTCGTTAGTGCACGGGAGACCACTCCTTAAGCCACCGGAACACCTCCCGGGATTAGTAGATGTCTTCACTGGACAATCTTGATCATTTGAGCAGGATGTAGCGCGGTCTGGGCATAGACAAGATGTCGCCTCCGGAGGACAGTTGGGACTTGTGCACTTGCAGTCCAGAGGACAGCTTGTACATGTCTCGTCTGCATTGCAAATGCCATCCCCGCAGAATGGATTCTGACAATCTTGAGGACAGTTAGCATCCGTCTCGTCGGTGTCACACGTGCCATCGCCGCATTGCGTTGGTGCAACGCAGCATGGCTCACCAGTGTTACCTACACCGTCGCCATCGGGGCAACTGGCATCACAAGCAGGAGCAAGTTGCGGCTTCACCATGATTCGACGAGGTTTTTCGAGGTGAAGGTGAGCAGTTAATCGAGCCGCCGTTTGCTCGACGGCGAGTAGGGATAAAAGTATCAGCTTCATCGGAGCCTTTGTGGTCGCCGCAGGGCAGAAGGATAGGAGTTGGTTGCTTTACAATACTTCGCTTAGGGTTAGGAGGAAGTTTACCAACTCATGCTACTGCCAGTGACATTGTTATTCCGGCGAAGCCGAGTTAATGCGCAGCGACATAAGTAGATGCACTTTTGCTCACAGTCACAGAACACAGGCGGAGGGAGAGTGGGTTCTCACCTCCATTCAGAGGTACCTGTTAAGTAAAACGCATTGGACATGCTTTTATTGATTCCTCCAAAAGTACTCCGATCGTTATCAAGACACCCAGCACCCAGGCTATGCCAGCTCGCTTGCTATGTAAGTATCAAAGCAGGTTACTGCAAACCCTTCGTGAAAGAATCATAAGGTCATTTTCCGACGATCCTAGCCAATATTACCTACACTGATTGGGAAAATAATAAATGGGATATCCTTCTTTAACCCTGTTTTTGGCGCGGTCCCTTCTCTTCGTCGTTCCGGAGGACCACACAAAAGCTCTTCGCAACTTGCAACTGCAGCTGTCTCGCACCACATCATCATCATCGTTTGGTCGCACCTACAAAATACCATAAGTACTTCCATAGACCTCCATATTTCATTTATCGTATAGTATATCTGATAGAACCATGTTTTTCGGAGGCGATCCATTTGAGCACTTTGCACACCACGGCGGAGGAGGGTCCCGTAGATCGGCAAGACCTGCCGCTGATGTTGATACAAACAAGCTTTACGAGACTTTGGGGGTAAGAGAGAAGAATGTGGTTGATTTGTCATTGATTTGCCATTTGTCATTATGTGCATTTGCAAAAGTGAGCCAGTAAGGCAAATGAAAAATGCATTACAAAGCACATCGCATTATGTCTGCTCGAAATGATTTTACATTTGAGTGTATGCCGCCCCAGTCGGATTGACCAGTGACGATAACCATTCAAACAAATTATTGTACATGATCGAAGCAGACTAGAACATTTTGGCTATCAACGACTGGCTCACTTTTCAAAGCTTTGTTCTTTTGTGTATATCTCACGAATTGCATCCATTTTACTTCTTACTCACCCTAACTCGTGGTACAGGTAAAGAAAACTGCCGACGAAAAAGAAATTAAGAAAGCGTACAGAAAGCTTGCAGTAAAGCACCACCCCGACAAGGGAGGAGATGAACAAAAGTTCAAAGAAATCAGTGCCGCATACGAGGTCCTTTCTGACCCAGAAACACGTGCAAAGTATGATAAGTACGGACTTGAGGGACTATCCGACGAAGGTGGAATGGGTGGAGGAGCCGATGACTTGTTCTCCATGTTCTTTGGTGGTGGAGGGGGACGTCGCTCTGCGGGCCCTCGCAAGGGTGAGAGTGTCAACCATCCTCTCAAGGTTAGCTTGGAAGACTTATACAATGGAAAGACGGCCAAAGTAGCCATCAATCGGCAAGTCATCGTTGGAGAATCAAAAATGTGTACTGCATGTGACGGGCAGGGTGTGGTCGTTGAATTACGGCAAATCGCACTGGGTATGGTTCAACAAATGCAGCGCCGTTGTACTGACTGTGGTGGGCAGGGATATTGTGCTAATAAGAAGAAGGAGCGAAAGATTCTCGAGGTTCTCGTGGAGAAGGGTATGAAACACAATCAGAAAATTACCTTCCGTGGTATGGCTGACGAAAAGCCCAACATGGAAGCTGGAGATGTGAACTTTATTATTCAGGAGAAGGAGCATGAATTGTTCAAACGTAAGGGCGCTGATTTGTTGATTACAAAAACTCTGAGTTTGAATGAAGCTCTTTGTGGGTTTGAATGGATTGTAAAACACTTGGACGGGAGGGAAATTGCGATCAAATCGAAGCCTGGTGAAGTTATCAAGCCGGAACAATCTTCAAGTGCTCCATTTGTAAAGATTGTTCCAAATGAGGGAATGCCTTCTCTTGGAAATCCTTTCGTCAAGGGAAATTTGTATGTGTTGTTCCGAGTTGAATTCCCAGCGGACGGAGAGCTCAATGCCAAGGCTATCAAGGAGCTGAAAAAGGTGCTTCCTAACCCTGCCATGGACGTTTCGTACGACGAAGAAGAGGTTGAGGTCTGCCACTTAGAACATGCTGATGTTAAGAACTTTGGAAAGGGTGGTGCTGCTTCAAATGATAACAGTTATGACTCAGATGATGATGAAGGACCAGGACAAGTGCAGTGCCAGCAATCATAGATAAATGAATGAAGAAATTCTCTTTTTGTAGATATTTGCAAATATTCTAAAAGGTGTTTTCATGCACACCTAGTTCTGAATTGCCCCAATTGTGTGTGTCGTTGCAGCATCGGAAAGTGTTTGAAAGTTCGTTCTTTTGAGAACACGCATTCCAATCATAATGACATTCATCTAAGTCGCAGTCACAACCTCAGTCGGAAATGTCATGACCTTCTGATTAGACTTGAGAATCGATAGCCTTGAATGGGGGCAGATGATTCAGCTGTGGGTCCATTGTTGCATCATCTCAATCGAGAAGGAAGAGACAACGCCTCAGACTTAGAGAAATACTTCTCAGGGCTTCAGTCTTATCACGATTATTCAGCTTGGGGCATCTCTGAAATTTGAATAGCCGCATTGTCAATGAAAGTCGCCAAGGAACATAGTATGAGCTTAGTAACTTGCCTCGGCAAACAGGATTACCTCCACATACGTACAGCTGCCAGCGCATTTTCAACCCCTCTGAGCTGCACAATACTCTTTATTCAGCTTGGGGCATCTCTGACATTTGAATAGCCGCATTGTCAATGAAAGTCGCCAAGGAACATAGTATGAGCTTAGAATGAGCTTAGTAACTTGCCTCGGCAAACAGGATTACCTCCACATACGTACAGCTGTCGGCACTCCTCTGAGCTGCACAATACTCTTATCAACTACCATGTTGAGGGTTAGGGCAATGTGATACTGTATGTGAATTGTTACGACATAATCAGTTCGAGCAATTCAACACCGATCTTCCATCGCATGTGTCTCTAATCTTACAGTTGATACATTTAAGGCGTTGCCATTCACACATGATAGATAAGGAGTCATTAGAATTACTTAGTCAGCAACTCCACTTCCGCAAATATAGCCACCGTGATAGTGAGATATTAGGCAATGACGCAGCCGATAGGTGGTTGCAACTTGAAGGTTGAAGGGGGTCAAAGAAGGGTCAAAGAACAAACCCCAGAAACTCTCGAGAGGTGCGCAAATCAAAACAGAGTCAACGTAGGAATTGGTACTGGCTACATTGAATATTTTTGATCTTCCAAAAAAGCGCAGACAACTCTTTGCACCAACCCACAACCTTGAAGCGTGGGCCAATTCTTTCACGCAGGACGAGGCTGTTTGCATCCACTTGAAAAGGAGAAAGATGAACCAGCTTCTTGCAGTCAATCTGCTGAGGCCGTGGGCTGATTCTCTTAAAGTGAATTTTTGGGAGAACAGTAGTGACACACACGGGAAAGCGAAAGACTGTTCTAGATTTTTGTTATGTGTGAGCACGATGGTCTTGGCGTGCAAACTTTGTTCTTTCTGTAGAGTTAGATGCAGAGTGTCGACCAAGAAGAAACGTACATCGACTGGTACGATTGCAGGCCGCATCGCGGTCAAGTGTCGCTCTTTCCGCAGGATGGTTCGCTCATTCAAGCTGCCCAAATGAAGATGTCGTCTCGGGAATCTCTACGAACGATTGAGGCAAGCAACACACCATGCACTCTTTACCAACAGATCCGTTCAGACTGCAACATCGACAAATTAATACAGGTATTACTATAGCATCGACTAATAATTATCACAATCAGCTTCCAACAGTAGTAGAAAACAATATGTCGTCATTCTCCGCCGACGAGACCTCCCCGTCCAATCGCTGCCAAGATGGTGATGATGGCATGATGGAAGTTACAATAACAGTGATCAGTCTCGATGGATTGGTCACAAAAAATCATCATCCCAAGACGAAGCTACAGACGATGCTCTCAAAGAGTCATCATCAATTCATGGCAGATTCCTCTACAAGCATCGTCACTTCAATTTCTCAAGATCTGTCCACAGATAAAACTTTCTTCACACACGTGCCCAGCCTTCCATTGGGTCTCGATAAATCCTTTCTCGCACTGAAGCAGTCATCATACCCAGTCATTCACTGGCCGGCAGAAGAGGATGCGTGTGTAGACAAACACCAGCTGCTTTCTACTGTGCGGATAGTGAGAACTTTTCAACGTGAGATGGTGGAGGGGAATAATTCATCCGCCACGCAAAGACTAAAGCCACAGACGTTTCCTATAAACATATCCCTATCACGTCATGGAAAGCTCATCAATTTGGGGCAAGCTAGTGTGATCGTCAACGGGGAAGAAACAGGCACGTCAAGTGTCAGTATTCCTGTAACAAGCACTGTTCACAAATCTATGGTAAAAGCTGGTATCAAGGGCAAGAAAGGAACTCCCATGATGCGTATCAAAGACGATTGCATCAAGTTTGGACTCAAGAGCGATGCTACTCTTCGTGTACTGGTTAGCGTCAAAAATATTGGTTCTGAAGCGAGCCATACACGAGATATTGTGGTAGTGTCGCCTAGAGATTCAAGGCATGAATATGAAGACTTTCCAAGTGACCCTTCTGGTGTGTACGACGACGTCGATATTGATATAAATTACTATGTGGTTGACGATAGAAACTTTGCCAAGTACGAGGATGCCAAGTACGAGGAGGATGAAGATGATGATTCGATTGGAGCGTGCAGTCTATCTCTCTCGGCAGTTTTCAGTAGTCCTGTGGAGGATGACGTTGAAGATGACTATTCTGATGAATCAGAAGCTGACATTGTCGTCCGGAAGAACTCAGCATCAGTGTCAACACTTGGTTCCCCTGGTTGCTCACAATATGCACCACTTCTACCACTCCAAGATAATGACTATGAAGTTGGAGACACGATTTTTGTCCAAAACAATATTGCCGAGGTTCGAGCTCTACGACGAGAACTTTCAGAGTCGAAATACATCATTCAAAACTTAACAGATGTGTTGATTTCTGCACTCAGCATGTCACAGGATGGGATGAATCAAAGCAGTACATCAAGTCTACGAGTTGCTATGAACACAATTCAACGTGGATGCTGCCCATCCCCAGCAGCAGCGTCATCACTACCACCTCCTCCGCCACTGCCGCAACCACGTGTTCCTCCACAGAATGATCTCTGCAAAGAGAAAGGTCGTTTGCCTCCTCCTCCTCCGCCACCACGTGCTCCTCCACAACTAGCAGCTAGTGAGCTGATGCACGAGCTTGCCAAAATTGCAGACTCTCCTGATGAAGAGCAGTTTGTTGATGATGGCTCTGAATCTAAACTTGGGGACGAGTCTGATCATTCTTTTGTGTCATCCGAAGAAGACGTGACGTTGCCTCGTCGTGCTTCCTTAGCATCTCTCTCTTTAGAGACCGTTCAAGAAGAAGACGAAGAACAAGCCTGTATGGAAACTCAACCTGTTGACAAGCATGACTCTGTTGCCAAGGATGAAGTCAGCAAAAAGGATGCCAATGAGCTCATCACCGACAAATCTAGCGTGAAAGAGGAGTTGAAATGGAAGAACATCCTCGACAAGGTATCCCCTCTTATTCGAACGGGTCCTCTTTTCATGCAAGACAAGGTCAAGCATGACATCCGCAAAGGTCTACCTGATTCGATGCGCAGACGTACATGGGTTGTGCTTACAGGAGTTGACCGTCTAATGAGCGAACGAAAGGGGGTGTATCAAGAAATGCTGAGACAAGCAAACAGTATCAGTCAAACATCTGGATTGACACCTAACGGCAAGCACACCAATCGCACTGTACTGAATCAGATCGATAAAGACACCGACAGAACATCGTTGAAGCATTCCTCATCCAAAAGAACCTTTTCTCGCAGGGAACTACGTCGCGTTCTTCGTGCTTACAGCCAGATAGATTCTGATGTAGGGTACTGCCAAGGAATGAACTACATTGTAGCTACGTTCTTATCGTTTGTCTCCGAAGAGGAAGCATTCTGGTTACTGGTAGTCGTGATGAACGAGGAGCCTTACAATTTGCGTGATCTCTTTTCAGAAGACATGTCGGGCACCCACGAGATCCTTTATATTGCAGAGAAGTTGATGAAACAGTTCTTTCCAAAGCTATCGAAGCATTTGGAGAGAGAAGGAGTCCGCTCCTCAATGTTTGTCACCCAGTGGTTAATGACTCTCTACACGAGCTCCTTCCCTCTTGACTTCGTTTCACGCGTGTGGGACTCATTTCTTGTGGAAGGCTGGAAGGTTGTCTACAGAACAATGCTGGGTCTCATTAAACATGCCGAAGGGACCTTACTTCACCTATCATTCGAGCACATTCTTCATTATCTAAGCAGCTTCCCGGGAAAGGTGGACGGTCAAACCATCATGCAGGAATGTCTCAAGATCGGATTGAAGACAAAACACATCCAGAAGCACACAGAAAACTGGCAACGCTGCTCAGGAACTTGCTCTCAAGGGCCATCTTCACCCAAGAAAATCTGCCATTTGGATAGTGCAACCTTGTCAACATGCTCAACAAGCACACGCGGTTTGTGAACAAGACCAAACTTTAATCATTAATGGGGTAATAAATAAACATTACTTTACGTCACAACGCACAAAAGATAACGTTTGCGTCAATGCAGTATTATTCGGCAGTATTTTTTCATTGATATTATTCCTAGACTGTGATTTCAGCGTACCCAATAACGCCCAAAATCAACGATTGACTAATTCTCAGATCCCAAGGGCAAGAACACCTCAGTTGGCGAACAGCATCGATCACTATTTTCGTAAGGCGACCCGCCTAACTGGTAGTACATCTCCACCATTCGTTCATAACATTGTAACGTGATGTGTTCATTGTGCTTGAGACAAAGTGAATCAAAGCATTTCAGAGCTCCTGCGGAGGAGGTATCCACCGCTACCAAAATGGCTGCATAGGCCACCGAAGATGGTTTTACACTGGTGAAATATGAATCCGTAGCGCTTATTTCACACAGCCAATTGGAGATTGTGATAATATGTTGCTTGACTAGCGGAATGATGATGAGATCGGCATCAAGCATTGGTGTGATTATGTCCAGAAAGTGCTGCGCTACAGGTGGATTCATGTAATAGTTGAGCGTACTCAACATGCGTGTCTCCATCTCCGAAATATCCTGAGTTGTGAATACACCATCGCTCCAATTTACCACCTCCTTGATGAATACCATGGGCCTTCCATCCTGGTAAATGTTACTAGAGTGAATTTTGATGGCCACATAAAGTGAAGTGAGCATCGCAAGCTGATAGAACCCCTTGGACTCGTCAGGTTGGCGAGCAAGGAAACTCTTGAGATAGGAAAGTGCTATCGACACAATGCGACGGTCTAAATTCTTGCCGTCAATGACGGCGTAGTAAAAACTGCAGATTTCCAACAAACGGCGGCCAACAAAATCCAAACTGCCGCCGTAAATCGAAAAATAAGCTGCGTCTTTTTCCCGATGAGAAAGTGCATCCCATTGAGCGATCACCTCTGATAGAAGAATATCATTGACTGTTAGAATTGGCTTGTTTGATACAGATAGCGATGACAAAGTAGTCTCCAATGATGACAAAGTCGTCTCGGTGTTTTTGTGCACCTCCATCATTTTTTGTCCTCGTGCTCTGCTACTGCTACGCTCCTCCTCGCTCTCACCAAAGTCGTGCTCTCCGCCCCCGCTGCTAGACCGAGTAACTAAAGGAGGGAAAGCATCTTCGATGACGGTTGTTAGCATTGGCATGTTGATGGTCTTTGGGGGATGATTTGCCAGTGGCTACTGCCGAGGCAGGAGGGAGGCAGGCGGGAGGCAGGCGGAGGCAGGGTTGGTGATGATTCGATTTTTGAGTGGGCAAGACCAAATCTACGAGAAAATGCCGACCGATACGCGATTTGTGATAACCAGAGAGAAGCCCTCCATTCTATTCGACAATATTGGTCGCCGAAGAGGCGCCTACGCCTTGGCAATGCTGGACGAATGAAAAGGATCTATCTGTAACGAAAAGGATCTAGCTGCATATGTTCTCTCGTGGGGCAGCGTGATAACATCATACTGCGTTCACTCGAACTCGAAGTTGCCTAACCATCTTCCAGAACATGTCACGCTCATCAAAGATGACGATAGCGGTCAAAAAAGCTTCATTGGACGGCTTTGACAAGGCAATGGAGTGCGATGTGGCGTCATCTACGACAGAGGATGCTTCTACCTGCTCTGATCGATCGAGTCAAGGCAATCAACCGGTGAAAGGTGGCGGAAAATCGATGGAGGTATCAGTAACAGTTATCAGCCTTGACGGAGTAGTTGCGAAGAACTATCAACCCAAGTCAAAGCTGCCGACGAAGAAGAAGAAGGCCCAGAAAGTTGTAAACACCACTGCCAGCGTTGTTGCCTCATTCTCGCATTACTTACCCAATCAGCAAGTTAACTTCTTTACACATGTACCAAGTTTACCAATTGAGACGACGGAATCCTCGGCTAGGGTTACGAAGTGGCCTAACACAACTGCAGATGAGAAACAAGTCCTTTCCACTGTGCATTTCAGAAGGGAGTTTCAACGTGAAAAGACTTCTAACAACAACAATACATCTTCCAATTCCAAGAATAGATTTGTATCGCAAGTGTGTCCAATCAACATTTCCATATCCCGTCAAGGCAAGCTAATCAATTTAGGAAAAGCCAGTCTCTGCATAAGTGGTGAAGAAAGGGGTGATGCAACTATCAACGTTCCCATCTTCTCAAGTTCAAAAGGTAAAAAGTCTAATGCAAAGAAAAGTAATGTAAAGAAAGTAAAGGGAAGCAAGAAGTCATCAACGCCAATGATGAGAATCAAAGGTGATAGCCTACAGTTCGGATTGAAGAGTGATGCTATGCTTCGTATCTTGGTGAGCGTTGCTGACATTTGCACAGATAGGTGCGAGGAGAAAGAAACGACATCCGAGGAAGGAGCAAAAGAAGAAATCGAAGAACTGGTAAATGATGATGAATGCGAATGTGTGTTTGACGATGACTCGATTGAGCAGGATGATTACGAAGACTACATCGGCTGTATCAAGGCCGCCAACGAGTCCAATGAGTTACGATCACTCAGGCAGCAACTACGAAATTCAGAAGATATGATTCAAAGTCTTCACGCAGAACACAATATGACAAGAATTGCACAAGAAGAAGAGATTAAACGGCTTCGTGCTAAATTGAAGCAGGCGACTCAGAATTCTGAAAGTCTCTTGCAAGAGCTTAACCAGTCCAATAGCCAGTCTGAAATTGTACCCTTTCTTGAGACTCGCATCAATGAATTCTTGGAGGAATTGAAGAAGAAAGATACAGAGATTGAGTGCCTTCGTGATGAAGTGTCAGAGATTCGGAAGTACTACAAAAACCAAGTAAATACACTTTTGTGGGACACACAAGATAATACGAAGGCTGCGAATTGGAACGCTGCAATTAGAAGTGCAGCTTTGAAGGCTACCAAGCACATCAGAGATAGAGACGTTGAAAACAGCTTCTCGACACAAGACGAAGAGAAGACGAATGACTATTCGATTGAAGAGTCTGCAGATAAACTCTTGTGGGAGAACCAAAATGTAAATGAAGGTAATAGGGCTGCAAACTGGAGAGCTGCAATTGGTACAGCTGCTCACAAGGCAAGGCAGCATATACTCGAACGAGAGAACAGACAAAGGGAGGCAGTCGAAGAAATCACTGTCATGTCTGATGAAGAGGAAAAGAAAGATGAAATTAAGGAGCATAGTTATTCCAAAGAGAGTTATGATATTGAAAAAATAGATGAGACTACCAATTTCGGAGAGAAGTGCATCATAAACGCGTAGGAGTGTCCAAAGATTGAGAAACTACTTCAACATGTATCTTGCCTTGCAAGTATTCCTTTGAGGCTTAGGCGATGATGTTTGGATGTCTAGATGATCCTGAAATTTACACCAGTTAACATATTTCTTCCTTCTAAACTTGTCAAGCTGTTTGCACTTAGTTCAAATCGCGTTGGAAAGCATTTTTTATGCGAGTCAGCTGATGAGAATGTGTGAGCAATCAATTCTCTAGCTCTAGGGCGGGCATCCAAATGTATATGCATATGTTTCCTAAACTAAGTAGATTTATTTGTGTGTCCTAATCATAACAGATTCTCAATAAATGACAGCGGCAATGCACCATTGTTCTCGTTTTCAACTCCAGCTGTGTCCGACGGTTCTGGAATATCCTCAAAGCCACGGATCAACCTCGCTCTGTCCATGGCAACGATTTCGCCCGTTTTCCCATTCAAACCACAAGCTTCCCTTAACTTCACGTCGAGCAAGTGACTCGGTCTCACATCGGACATTGCAGTGATCATATTTTTCCTCGCATTAGGATTCATCCCATCAAGCAAACCAACAAGCATCTTCATCTTTGCCCGATGCGCATCTGGCTGTGAACCACACAGATTGCAGGGAAGGATAGGAAACTCCATGGCACTCGCATAATCTCGAATATCATTCTCCAGGCACGTCATCAAAGGTCGAATAACGTGCATATCCCTATCGTTTGAGTAATATCTCGCTGGCATTGACTTAAGTTGTCCAGAATGTACCGCATTCAGCAGAAGTGTTTCGATGGCGTCATCTGCATGGTGACCCAGAGCAATCTTTGTCGCATTGATATCGTGTGCAATACTATAAAGTATGCCGCGTCGAAGGCGACTGCAAAGTGAGCAGTAGGTTTTGCCCTCAGGAGTTTTATCTTTGACAATTGAATATGTATCCTCCTTGATGACTTTGTAGTCGACGCCGGTAGAGTCTAGCCATTGAACGAGCGTAGATCCGTCATATCCTGGCTGGACCTGGTTGAGATGCACCGCCGTTATACGAAAGTTGGTGCCCCCTTGTGTGATATCATCGGGTCTAGAGAATCGTTCTTGCATTTTCATTAGCAGGTGGAGCATGGTTGCACTGTCTTTGCCGCCGCTTACACAGACCATGATATGGTCGTCATTCTCGATCATGTCGAATTGTTGACAAGTCTCACGCATTTCCTTGAGCAAGCGTGATTCTAATTTGATGAGTTGCTTTTGGCTCATTGGCGACGATTGTTTGAAAGCAGCAGTCGATTCGATCGATGTGGTTGATGCGTGTAGTAGCTGGGCTCCCCTACACCCGCTTATCGATGATGTAAAGGCGTCACATGACAAAGGGCTGCACCCCAGCAGAAGGACAGCGAAATATACCACAAGGGGCGGCAGCATGGCAGAGTAGCGGCAGAGTTGATGTGGTTTGTGACGATAGTATACGATAGGATAGGTTGTTGTTGTGATGGTGATGGCGACGCGAGATAGGAAGGAGCTGGGTCTTCGCTCGCTGTTGAATCGCTCGAACTGCACCACAACTGGTCATCCACTACATCATCATTGTGCACCCCCAACAACTCTGCTAGAGAGCTGTGCTGCTCCTAGAAGGTGACTTGCCATGATATAAGTATGTGTTGTTGCAATGTATTCTTGATAGGAAGCACTGAGATCTCTATTGTCTGGTTCTTCAACAAAGAAGGAAGAACATTCATTATATCTATTTCTAAAAACCAGACCTATACACCTCATCGTACCAAATGAAACGCCGCACCACCACTTCCATCCATCCTACTCTTCGCAATCACCTTCACAAGACTTCCCGAATGTGGACGCAAATGCGGATTCTTAATCCACTCTCCAATCTCATTTGCAATATGAATCGGCTTGACCATCTTACTATATCTACCATCATTGTCATTTCCATCATCATCACCACCCAACATGGCACGATTGGCAGGAGTATCCAACATTAACGGCAATATCCCCACGGACGTTGCTCCATTCTCCTCAGCTACCGATGGGCCATAACTCTGTAGGAAATGATGTGATGCCGCCTTGGCAGAACCATATCCCAACATACCTGGTGTAGGTGATAATGCTGCAGATGCACCAATAATTACAAACAATCCATTACCTCCTCCATTGGTATCGTCCATTCTACTACTACTACTACTACTTCCATTGAGAAATCGTTGTCCAATCATACCCCCCGCGACAATCGGATAATAATTCACTCTCATCATGTGTTCACATACCTCCGAAGATTCACGCATGTATTCCTCTTCGAGGTCGATATCTTCCAATCCTTCGTTGTCATTTATGGAATGTTGTAAGAAGTCGAATTTGTTCACATCGCCCATCCACCCTCCGGATGCACAGACGATTGCATCTAAACTTGCTGATTTGTTGTTGTTGGGCGAGAGATAATTGGATACACCACGATACAATGCCACACTCAAATCAGCCACAGAGCCATCTTGCGGCAAGGGAATATATGCCTTCATTCCCTTGGATTGTTGTACGATAGTATCATTCTCATTAGAGGATGGATCCACTATGACATCAGCACCAAGAACATTCCAATTCATTTGATTGCCAAAGTGTGAAACGAGTGTTTTCCCCAGTTGACCTTGGGATCCGATGACGAGGACATTCTTTTTAGAATGTTGGGGAGGTGGATTGTTGGTGAGTATGCCATTATTGTTGCCAAGCTTATTGTTGTTGTTGTTGGAGGTGGGGCGTCCTCTGCGTTTGTGTGGTGATGGGCGGCGTGGACGTGCAAAGTGTCGTATTATTTGATAGGCACGTGGATGATGAGTGTATGAGGAAGCGACACCAGTGGAGGAAGAAGATAGGATGGTGCTTACTGATCTCATCGTCATGGACGTTGCGGATGAAACTGATGGCAAGGATGATGTTTTTTTGATGGATGAAAAATTGATTGGTGTCACCATTGTATATGTCACCTTCGTCTCGAATTATTGTATGAAATAGTAAACTTAAAGATCAATTGCAAGCTTTTGTTGTTGTTCTAATAATAATTGTTGGTATCCACTCTAGAATAGATAATTCCAATACTTGCGTTCATTCTGTGACATTCAAGCGAGCGAGGCAGAGCACAGGCACAGGCAAGCTCTCGACTCTCGAAGAGGCCGAAGCCGTTTATCAATTTAGTTTTGATGGTGAGCTATTAGTCATTTATTTATATGAAGAAGCTCCTTTTAGATTTGGATGCCTACTGCCCGCCCTCTCGCACACTCATGCCTACATCATGCTCTCTCTAGAGAGAGTAGATAGCATGCCCTTGCCCGTACAACTGTGCCAACAAGATCTGTAGCTATCTAATTGCCTACCAAGCAAGCTGACTTTATCTGGGACGAGCTGCCCCACCCATAAGCGTATAGAATTATGAGCCTCTCCTTTGTCAAATCCGCCGTCCTCTCTTCCACCGATGGCATCTCCCACAACGAAGAGACCACCATCGACAATCCAGAAACTGCCTCTGTCCGCGCCAATACCTCCTCGTCGGGCACACACAAGCCACTATTCGAACAACTCCGTGCCAACAAGGAACTTCAAGATGCCAAAGATGACGAATTTCAAAAAAGTATTCGAGGGATGCAAGCTTTGGATGAGGAGGATGTAGCTCATTTGGATGCCATGGAGGAACAGAAGCGGGAGGTGGAGGAACGGAGGAAAAGTGGGATTGAACGGGAGGTGGCGTTGTTTCATGCGGCTAGAGAGGATAGGGGGTTGGTACAGACTGTGATGCAGGATCATGGTGAGGGGGGTGGTGATAATAGCCACTCCTCTAATGATGGTGCAGATGAAACGAAAACGACGTCAATAGTAGCAGGGGCAGTGCCAGCAGCAAAGAAACAAATTGTACCCAAATTTACCATCAAGAAGAAGAGAAGACGAGTAGAAACAACAAATGATGATACTGCGCAAAAGAAAACAAATGTAGCATCAGCAGAATCAAACAAGAGTAAAGATGAAGATGCTGGAGAGAAACAACAGGTTGAGGAAGAAGTAGACAAACCAAAGAGCAACAATAATGCAGACTTATTAGGATTAGGGTGCTATGGATCTGACTCTGACAGCGATTGAAGCTACGCATGCGCTTTCTTCTTTAGGTAGCTCGTATGTTGTGCACTATTTATATAAATTAACAAAAGTAACACATAATATAACTACTCATGAAAATAATGAAGCATCTTCAATTACAAAGCCTGCCTCAAATCAAGACCAACCACATCCGGTAATCCAGATAATGTCGAAATCTCATCACCCCTGGTTCTCATCTTGCGATACATCACATCCGTTCGTACAACATACTTCTTTCCAGCCTTTACCACCGCACCCTCATGGAGCAAGTTGTGATCAAAGATTAATATCGATCCTGTCTTTGGTTTGACATCGTAGTGTCGTCCTCCACCGTGGAAACGAGTTTGACCACCCTTGAACTTGTCATTTAGGTACACTTGGATTGATACATGGGATGTTTCACCGGCCTTGTCACCGTAGTTTGGTCCACGAACAAACTTGGCATCACAATGCGACCCAAAGTATTCCCCCTGACCGTACTTGAGCACTCGTAGTCGTTCGTTGATTCCCACAGATCGGATGGGCAGGGCGGTAGAGTTGTACCGTCTTCCCATCCATGGAGCGTTTCGTATCTTGTATTCAAACGCAGTATCGTCTAATGCGTCGAGGATGCGTTCGTACCAGTTTGCGGCGAGGGTGGTATCGTCCTCGTACCATCGTTGGCACCTGCGATGGATCCGATTGGTTCGACGGTCGTAGATGGAGGCATCTTCAAAGCCGCCCGACTCTGCTCGATCTATCAGTTGTTTGCATTCATCGGGTGTCAATGCGTTGTGGATGAGGACGGCGAATTTATTGGACCCGACAATAGGTAATAGCTTGGGACCAAGATCCTCAATAATGATATCTTTCTCGGCCTTCTTTCGGAAGGCATTCGGAATTGAAACGGGGAATTTTTTGTTTTTTCCCTTTTTGGGCGGCTCATTGTTTTCAGAACTTTTGGAGTCATTCGTCCAACTGGAATGCGACTCTCTCCGAGCGAAGACGGCATTTTTTGCACCCCCTTCTGTTGGGTTGGTTCCCCTCCACGCATTCACATGCTTTTGGACGTGTCTTCTTTTCAAACCAATTTGGAGTGATTCACGCATGATTGTTGGACCGTTTATCATTGTTGGGAAATCTCGTAGAAACATGAGGATTTGTTCAAATGGCATTTCGAGTAAGGTTGGTTCGGCATGTTTGAGAAGACCTAACATTACTCGGTAAATGACCTTCCAGCCCTCCACTAGGAATGAGTCCCAGACACATGAAACCAAGTCGAATGGGAATGAACTTGTGTAGAGTGTCAGTAGCCATTGGGTAACGAACATTGAGTGGTGAATACCCTCTTTTTCCAGATGCTTCCACAACTTGGGCACGAATTGTTTCATCAACTTGTCCGCAATGTAAAGTACCTCATGTGTACCAGACATGTCTTCCCCGTAAAGAGCTCGTAACATGTATCGATCCTCATTCATCACGACTACCAGTAGCCAAAATGATTCCTCCTCAGAAAGAAAGGTCAAGAACATGGCGACCATAAAATTCATGCCCTGACAGTATCCAACTTCGTTATCATATTGTGAATATGCACGTAGTATACGTCGTAGGGCTCCCTGCCCATGACCTCTTTCTGATATCATAGACAAAGATGGTGTTGTTGTAGAGTTGCTATCAAAATCTGCTGCATCGTCATTATCCTTCCCACCATCAATCTTGGCGACGGAGATTCCATTTACATCTGTCAATGTTGCTGACGTTCCACCGTTCATTTTTTCCACCATGAAATTCAATTCTCGTCTAATGTCATCTGCCACTGAATTCCCCCCCTCACTCGTATCGAGACTGTTACTTGGTTCAATCTCATCATTACCAGCCTTTCCTTCTGTGTCCTTTTCTTTTTCTTCATCTCTCACAGTCTGGAACAAGTAATGATTCGGAAACGTCCGACAAATATCTCGTTCAATCTGTTCCAACACCACATGACACGGACGTTTATTCTGATATTCTTCCAACCGACTATCCTCGTCCGCTGTCAATCCACTCATGTCGCTGACACTATTCGTCCCGCTCCCCCCATTGCTGCTATCTACAGATTCACGTCGTGTCCATTGCTTCCATTCAAAATCAGCTTGCTTCAGCAGAATTTTATACTGAACCTTCGATTGAGTCATAATTTGATCTACACCGGTAAGGACTGTCCAGGCACGTCGACGAAGTGAGTCGGGTAATCCTCTCCGTGTAGAGTGTTTTATTTTGTCTTGTAGTTTAGTGGGAAGTTTGTTCCCCTTGCATGACGTGACCTTGTCAAATATTTCTTGCCATTGTTCCAATGTGTCCTCAATATCTTCGGCTTGGTCTCCTTCTTGTTCGGATTGGTGGTCACTACTATTGCTTTCCATTTCCTTGAAGCGTTTTTTGTCATCAAGGAGAAAGCCATATTTGTCCATTATTGGTAGTTCATCTCGCTCTGATGCAGCCTTTTCTGATGTCACTTCGATGCTTTCCTCCATTTTGTTGGCGTTGGAATTCTACTCACAGGATGGAGGCTACACTTGCTTCGTCCCTTGATGGGCTTGTGTATCAAGAATTTTCTGATCAGCCTTATTTAAATTAACAGCTTCTTTCTTCTTTCAGCCTGTAATTACGAAGAAGCAGCGGGACCGACGGCGGTGCAACGAAAAGAAATGGGATAATTAACGGAAGAGTGGAGGCGCCGCTGATGTGGTCAATGAGCAAGGAAGGTCGGGGGGTGCTCTGTGTAGGTGTAAGTATTCGCCATGACCGCATTTCTATGTGTTTGCGTCGCCGTCGCCGTTCGTTCCCGTTCGCCGTCATCTTGTGACACGCCCTAAATACGGGACTTTCGTTGACGGCACGTGTTACATGACACGAGACAGTGGATCTTTCTCTTTTCGACGACGGCAAAAGCAGCTTCATCACTCAGTACGATAGAGGAGTTCACAGCTCCTCCACCTCTTTCTCCCACCAGAGGCTGACTTCAAAACTATATAATTGCTAGTGTAGACTCTGGTGAGTTTGTCAGATACATTGATCTGGTCAATTTGCCTTTCAGGTATTTACCTTTTACATCTCCCAAGCGCACAAATAATAATGGGTAAGAAGTTTTGTGCTGAGCTACCTAGGAGACATTTATCACCACCGTGCAATCATTCAACTGTTCTCTCGGCATCCTAATAACTTACATCTCTGTCATGCAAATCTCTAGCTCTTGTGTTTTGCTGAGGTCGTTGTCTAATAGTAGGGGGAATACTAATACTATCACACAGTTTGTTACTTTACCTATTATTGCTCCCATATAGCAAAAGATGTTCGATTGTTCCAAGGCAGAATTTCACTAAAATGTTGCATCGAATATGATGTACCGAAGTGGTAGTTCAACAAGCAAGCGTTTGCAAGAAGCAATCTATTTGGTCTCCATCATCCAAATTCAAACTTGCTGGCGTTTCATCATCGCATATCCTTTCACCGTATAGAAGAAAACGAATTTGGTGTCCGTGGACCCCTTTTTTGCTTGCATATGCATTGAACAGTTTCCCCATTTTTGCTCTTCTGCCAACTTTGAACATCATTTCTTCCCCCATTTGACCTCTGAATTTGAGGGTAATCCCCTGGTTGTTATTGGAAGTGTCTTCAGATTTCATCGCATTGTTCCCGACATTTCTGTCTGCTGAATCTGGGGAGTAATTCCATACCTCTTCTTCATAGCTTCCAAAATGCTCCTGCAATGAAGCACGTGTAGTCTCATCCCTCTCACGCTTTGCCGCATAATCCAAAGCACCATCGGGATTATGACCTACGACATGCCCACAAAGCAGCATCATATCATGGCAGTAGTTCACCACGTCCAAAATATGGCAGTGCCACATCTGGTCCACCAAGTGGCACGGAGACAAGATTCCAGCATTCCAATCTTCCAGTTCCTTTTTGAGGACAATGAATTGACGGTAGGCGGCAAGCACCTTGCGAGCCTTTGCCTCATTCCAGCCGTAGGTCCTCATGCATCTCTTTACCAGAGCACTTGCGCCTTGCAATGAAGTCTCTTCAATAGGAGCGAGGTCCACCATCCACCACGTCTTCGCATTGAAATCGTCATCACGTGGCGGAATCAAGATGAGAGGATGATCGCTGCTTACCGCGGCTTCGTCATCTGAAACATCGCGGTGGCTCCTCTTCGCAGATGCCTTTTCATCGTTTGCGTTTGGCGGTGGCGACTTCCTCTTGGACGTTCGTGTATTAACCATGATTTTATTATAGTGAGAGGCAGGGATCATGATCATTGCCATGATCGGTAGGTACGAACATACGAGGTAGATATCTACGAGGAAGATTTTTTCGGGAAGTTGAAGGTCATTCAGGAGTGTCCATAAGAGTATGTCACCGCACAGATGATGACACTAAACACGCTTCCATCATTCCAAAAAAATGAGAAGGCTGACAGAAGATACAATAGGGAGAGGTTTCCCTCTTGCTAAGGCAGGCGTGCCTGGTCTCTCTCTCTACATTCAGTAGCATTCTCGTTTCAGACGACAAAGTAATAAGTAATAACAGCAAAAAGAAATTCAATCATTTCCGAGCAGTAAAATAAGTATGTCAACTACATCTGCATCTGCAAGGATCGACATATACGGATCGCAAGCAGCATGTGATCAAGAGAGGGTATCGAGGGCAATGCCAGCGATTCTATCGGGACGCATCACCAGCGCCGACTGGACTACACTATGCGACGGCTTGGACGAAGCGCTCAAGCCTTCAGCTGGAATTAAGAAGCTAACATATGTATGGAATGCGATAGTACCTCTTGTGTTCATCTTCTTTTTGATGTTTGGCTTCTTGGGATTTGCATCTGATCAGAATGAGTTCAGATGGTCCTCTTTCATAATCATTGTATTGATTGTTCTAATAGGAAATGTTGTTGTTTTAGGGATAAAGTCAGTGCAAAAGAACAAAATACAAAAGAAGTTGATAGATATATGTGAGAAGACTACAGCAAGTCATCCAGGCATATCGTTTCATGTCAGATATGAGATGCGTATTGGAAAGAAGAATTCTTGTGAGAGTAGTGAAAATGATAATGATTGTGACTGCAGTAGTGAAAGAAGACAAGATCACATTGAAGTCTGTGTAGCTCCGATTGCAGCAAGTAGTACATCGTATTCAATAAACCAACAGCCTGTCGCAGTCGCAGAAGCATATGTTGTACCTAATGCCTTTCTGCCTTCCACTGCCACCGCTATGCCTTCTGCACCACCTAAGTCAGCCGTGATATATCCATATGATGATCCTGAAATGCCTGTTGTCAGACAGAAGCAGACTGCAGAGGAACGCATGAAAGATTTGGATCGCATGAAACATATCATCACAGAAGAAGAGTACTACCGAAAAAGAGCACAAATATTGTCTGATATTTGAGTGTGAACATTACCATAGGTTTTTATTATAGTTTAGTAAGAGTTATATATTGAAGATTTTATTGAATCCATCTGCACTTTTTTGTGTACTGTGAAGACCCGATGATGTATATGGGATGACCACCAGCACCGCCTTACATCATCATCGTATGTGACGCAAACATTTAGTCATAAAGAAGCTTCTGATGGCCCAATTAATCGGTACAAACTATCGTGAAGGAAATATCATCGGCTCAAAAAAAACTCCACAAGTATCAGCAACGCTACATCGTCATGGCTGACCTGATGAGGCCTGATTTGGAACGCTCGCTGAAGTCCAATCTTACGTCCTTATTGCATGAAACGAATTGAATAAAGAAACGATAACTTCTCATGGCCCATTATACTGAGCGAGGATAGGAAGAACCTTCAACGATCGAGTTGAGATCCACCATCCACCAAGTCGTCTCGTTGAAGTCGTTCTCTCGAGGCGGAATCAAGATGAAAGTGAAAGGATGTTCTCGTTCTCTGCTACCGCTGTCGCTGTCGGCGACGGCCAAAGATTCAGTGTGAGAATCGTCGGCAACATAGCGCGTGGAGTAGATTGCACCCAGTCAATTCTATTCCATGGCAAGGAAATGACATGTTAAAGGTGCCTGCGTCCCGGCTGAGGACCCTGGTTCCTTGGAGATCTTTTCGCGCTGTAAGTATGACGCCCACGAAACACGGTAATTAGCCCACAATACTTCTTCTCCCGTTACTAAAAAGTAAGGAGATTCCAAAAGATCTCGCCACCGCCACCAGCCACACTACTACCTTACTACATAATTCAAATTCATCGTCCCACCTCTATCAAAGCAAGCAATCCAAACCATGAGATCTCTCCTCGCTGCAGCCCTCCTAGTACAGGGGGCGCAGGGTTTCTACCTCCCTGGAGTGAATCCATATTCATTTAGTGAGGGGGAAGCGTAAGTGCACAAATACAAAAATCATTTTTTCATTTGTTAGGTCATTGCTTCTCATGATGCATGTAGGCAACGTATTATCGGTGGTTTCACTAACCTAATGGCTCCTCAGCTAGACGCCAATAGATTAGACCGTTTTTAATCTCATACTCATCATGCCCGCTCATCTCACCCCCCACATATACAGCGTAAAGCTCAAAGTCAACAAAATGACCTCCCAGAAAACACTCCTCCCAGTGGACTACTACCGCCTCCCCTTCTGCCAACCCGACGGCGGGCCCAAAATGGACCACGAAAACCTCGGCGAATTCCTCGCTGGAGACCGCATCGAATCCTCCCCCTACCGCATCAACATGAAAGTCGACATGTACTGCGAGCAGCTCTGCATTTCCAACTTGGGACGGGGGGAGCAAAAGGGGGTCTCGCCCAATAAAATGGTGAGGGCCATTCGGAAGAATTATCATAATAATTGGATTGTGGATAACATTCCTGCGGCGAGTAAGGTGGAGGATGATACGACTGTAACTACGAGGTATTGGCAGGGCTTCCCTGTCGGGTTTATTGCCAAGGATACGAAGAGGGCGTATGTTCATAATCATGTGAATATTGAGATTCAGTATCATAGTGTGGAGACGGAGCCGGAGAAGGCACGGATTGTCAGGTTTACGGTGGAACCGTTTAGTATCAAGCATGATTTTGAGGCCAGTGCCGATGATGATGATGCTGAGGAGGGGATGGTGAAGGGATTTAAGGTGGCGGATATTACCAATCCGATTGAATCTTGTAATCCTGGTATGAGTGCCAAGCAGCACACTCGGTATGAGATGGTGTATGCTCGTGGACGTGAGCCTCAACCAGCGAGTGGCCGTGTCCTTTTCACGTATGATGTCATTTGGACGGAGAATCCGGAGTTGCACTGGGCTTCCCGTTGGGATATTTATTTGAGTATGGACAATGCCATTCCTGCCAAGGTGCACTGGCTTTCCATTCTTAATAGTTTGGTGATTGTGGTGGTACTTTCTGCCATGATTGGTGCGATTTTGGTGCGCAACCTCCGACGTGATTTCGGCCGATACAACCGTCTTGCTACCGATGAGGAGAAGGCAGAAGATTTGGAGGAGTTTGGATGGAAGTTGGTTCATGCCGATGTGTTCCGACCCCCCAGCTTTTCTCCCTTGTTGTTGGCAGTATGCTGTGGAACGGGTGCACAACTATTTTGCATGTCTATTTTGACTGTGCTTTTTTCGGCAATGGGTTTCTTGAGCCCTTCGAACCGTGGTGCACTCATTATGGCGCAATTGCTTTTGTATGTTCTCATGGGTTCTGTTGCTGGGTATGTCACATCTCGGTTGTACAAAACATTCAAAGGAAAGAGCTGGCAAAAGGCCACGGCTGCGGTTGCATTTGGTTTCCCCGGTATTTGTTTCGGTGTGTTCATCATTATGAATATTGTGGCGCTCTCGCAGGGCAGTTCGGATGCTGTACCCGTAACAACCATGATTGTGCTCCTTGTTCTTTGGTTCGGAATTTCTACTCCGTTGGTCTTCTTCGGTGCTTACTTTGGATACAAGCAGGAAGCCATTGAGTTTCCCGTGAACACGAGTAGCATTCCTCGTCAGATTCCTGATCAGCCTTGGTTTATGAGTGTTCCCTTCAGTCTCATTGTTGGAGGTATTCTACCTTTTGGAGCCTGCTTTGTGGAATTATACTTCATCCTCGCTTCCGTCTGGACTGATCAGTACTACTACGTCTTCGCCTTCCTTCTCCTTGTGTTTGGTATCCTCGTCATCACATGTGCTGAGATTACGGTTCTATTCAACTACTTTCAACTAACTGGGGAGAACTACCATTGGTGGTGGCGTTCTTTTACTACCGCTGGATCAACTGGACTTTATGTCTTCCTATACTCGTTTGTGTACTTCAAGCAACTGGAAGCAAATGCATTCGCAACATATGTTCTTTACTTTGGATACATGGCATTAGCGTCTCTTGGATTGTTCTTGATGACTGGATGTGTTGGTGTCCTTTCATGCCTCGTGTTCAACAAGACAATTTTCGGATCGATTAAGATTGATTAATTTGGGGGGATTAGAATCGAAGGCATTTCGTTGTAAAATCTGATATAGGTTACATGATAAATTAGATCTCGTTTGTACCTGCTTGCTGAAGAGAAGTGTTTCCATATTAAATACCTTCAGAACTCGGCAGTCACCTCACTGATCAAGTGGTGGTGCTTGAGCAGAGCTCCAGCACTACTCTTAACAAGAGAGCTGTGGATTGGGGGGAAAGTGAGAATTGATCTTTGCCTAGCATGTGCGCTGTAATTGAATAGTTTAGTCTAATTGTCTCTAAAATAATGACATCGTAGCAATCTAATGATGTCAAATAGATCCTGTAATAATTGGATCTATCAAGGGATTCGACATACCCATCGCTAGTCACAGGTTTCTTGTACCACCATCACTATCATCATTGGGTGCTTGCAACAATTGTCCATCGTTATCTTCTATGGCAGCTTCTGGTGGTTCATCTCGGGTGGGTGTAATTCTCGGCATCTCTCGTGTGGTTGGTACGATCTCATCGCAAACTCGTTTAAACATGATATCCGTTCTCACCGAGTACTTCTGACCTCTGGTAACCTCCGCCCCTTGGTGAAGTAAATTGTGATCAAAGACCAGTGCAGATCCTTTTCTTGGTTGTACATCGTAATACCTCTCCCCCGATACAAATCGAGTTGTTCCGCCCTTGAACTTTTCATTCAGATATATCTGTACTGTAATATGGGATGTTTCTCCAGCTCTGTCTCCAAATTCAGGACCCCGAGTGTATGCGATATCTTGATGGGTAGCGAAGAAATTTCCTTTGGTGTATTTCATAACTCTAAGTCGTTCATTCAATCCAATAGCAGTGAGTCTATCGTTCGCACCTGCGTTATTTTGTGCGGATACTTTCGATACCCATGGAGCATGCATAACCTTCTCTTCAAAGGGCTGAGTTCCACGTATAGCAGCCATTACTTTCTCATATATCGAATCAGCCAACTTGGCATCATCGATAATGCTTCGACCACACGATCGTATATCTCGACGCATGATTTGATTCCCTCCCGGCCCTTCAACTGTTGCATAATCAAACCCTTTGTCTTCTGCAAGCTTGATAAGATGTGCGCATTCATCTGATGAAAAGAGATCGTGGATGAGGAATGCACATGGTGCTCTATTGTATATTGGTATTAAATGGTGGGAGAGGTCTTCTATCTTGGTTTCTTTGTGTCGACGCTTGCGGAACATGATTGGCAGATGGATGATACGGTGATTGTGCTTTTCAATATCAAGAAGGGCACTTTTCAATTGCTCTTGCTGATTTATGTTGTATGCAAATAGACCACCAGCCATAAGCACTAAGAATTTTCAAAATTCAATCAGCTATTAAGGCATCACCTCCTCTGGAACTTCTGTCTTGATGATATGATGTGTTCGGTACACTTCTATACGTTCTACGATATCACGATGAATTGGAAAAACTTCTTCGCTCTACACGCTCTGCAGCAAATATTGAATCGTTTCTCTGTTCTCACCCTCTGATCGGCGGCACCTTACTACCAGTACCAAAAGACCAAGTGTTTCTTCGGCCCAAGCAATAGCAATAATTACTTTGGGACCAGCTAGCAACGAATCAGTGTTGCCTGCAAACTATCTACCTACTTATGCCTATGCGATCAATGATAGCGTGAAGC
>JALLBH010000143.1:0-45708 GCA_036940005.1 Skeletonema menzelii
ACATGTGTGTGAGGAGATTTGGGGTTTTACGTAGGTCTACGTAGGAATAGTACGTCAAAATAATAGTCTAACTCATTGCCGGTCAATAGTTAAGCCTACCAGGCAGACGCAGAGACAGACCACACAACATACACATTCCTCCTCTCAATAGGAGTATGTATTTAGATCAGATTGAACCATAAAGAAATAAAAATGGATCCGCCAGAAGCGGCAGATTCAGGACCGTCCCGTAGGAGGCAAAGAGGAGGTGCCCTTCATGTTCAGCGGACTCTTCTGTTCACTGTCGGCTTTGTTATTCTGTCATTGTTCAAATTAGAACCTCTCGCCCGAAACTCGGTGCAAGAACACAATATCGAGGTAGATACCCCTCACAATGACAATGAGATTGTTCCGTTGCAGCTGCTGTCAACAGAAAATGCATCCTCACTGCTACGGGATGACGAAGAAAAGGAGGAAAATTTTCTACCAAGAGTCCTAGCATTTGTGTTTCCGCAATTTCATAAAGATTCTCTAAATGATCATATATGGGGAGAAGGATTTACAGACTGGGACAGTCTCAGAAAGGCCCCCGATAAGAATAGGTTGGGCTTTCAAATACCTCGTCCCACCGAGCTTGGATATTACAATTATTCTGACACAGTGCCGCGAAGGAAGCAAGGAGAACTAGCAAATCAATATGGAATAGATGGCTTCATTTTTCATCATTATTGGTTCAATGATGAAGCGCATCCAGGACCTAATCTGCACGAGCCGCTGGTGAACATGCTGAAAGACGGCTACCCAGATATCCCGTTTGCTTTGAATTGGGTTGCTCATAAGTGGGTAATGACATGGCAGGCTCCTGTACGACCTGATTTCAAGTTCCCCGAGTCTGATGTGTTAAAAAAGCAAAACTTTCCTTCCGACGAAGAGAAGATTAAAGAACATTATGACTGGCTGAAGCAGTTTTTTCACCACCCGAATTACATCAAAGTTGATGGGAAGCCACTATTTATGCTGTATCAAAAAAAAGCGGGGCTTCTTCGTTGGCTCCCAAAACTGAGGGATTTGGCGAAACTGGATGGCTTCAAAGGCTTGTATTTTGTTGTCGGCATTTCAAAACCTCACGAACACTTGCTTGAAATAGAAGATGAAAAATTTCAGGGGGCTATCAGAGCAGCAAATATGCAGAAGGGGCGCTTATTTGGTAGAAAACAGAATCTCTTTGATAAGGTACTAGACTACCCAAACCCAAGTGATTGGGCAGAAGGACGTTCGTTGGAAATTCCATCGTGGTGCATAGATAACATTGATGGAAGAGATAAGAGCACGATAAAGAGAGGACTCGAGATTGCAGGAATTATCAACTCATTTGACAACACCCCTCGCAGAAATTTTACGGATGCTGTTTTGTTTTCAACTGGTGAGCCTAATGATGTTATCGAGATGTTTCGCAAGTCTCTTGATGCGGCACTCTACTATGAAGCATGCTGTTTTTCAGATATTAATGATCGTTTGTCAAAAGATAAGAAAGCTGATGATAGATTCATTCTGATTAATGCGATGAATGAATGGGGGGAAGGGATGGCACTTGAGCCTTCAAATGTCTATGGTCGGAAATTTTTAGAGACCATACGAGATACGAAAGACGCCATAACAAAGAGTCGATGCTCTAGATCGCGGCTTACAGTGAAAATGGCGAACAGTAACGATAAGGGAACCTACTGATACAGCTTGACTTATCAGGAATCCTACTAATGCTGCAAGGATTCTCAATCCTTTCCGCACAACTGAGTTGCACATGATTCCCATGGAAGAGTGTACTTGAGATTTGACTGACTCCATAACTCATCATCAAGCGTAAGTTGGAAAAGTGGCTTCAGCAGCAAGGCTGCAAACACTTGTATGTGCGTATGCAACCAAATTATGATCAAGAAAGCGATGGAATCAGATTGTAGAGAAAATCAGGAGCAGTATTAGGATTCCTGGTAAGTCAGCAGTATAATTATGTTCACTTATCGTTACTGTCAACAATTTAGATTGCATTACACTCAGCTTTTCATTTTCAGCATTTTAATAACATCAGTAATCAAAACCCCAAACATTGCCCATTGTTTACTGCCCGTCTCTTTGTGCTGCTTCATCTTGTTCAGCCTGAAGAAGTTCTTCGCCGCTTCGTCTCTTTTCTTCTGTCCACTTGGAAGAAACTTGTATATCCGTGACTGAAGGTAATATACCTGCTTTAACCGATGAATGTCATCAATTTTTTCAAAGAGAGTAGCAGCGCTTTCCAGCTGAACCAGGGCATTTCGCCGTAGCTGTGTAGCAGATAAAATCGTCTCTTTGGAAGAAAGTTCTGCAATGTTGCACTTAGCCAGCGTCAAGCATGCTTCAGCCTGGAACCACACATGTCCGTGCTGCATTAGCAACGGAATTGCGGCATTTAGCAAAGCACGGGCCTTGCAAACTCGTCCCATGCATAGAAAAACTCTGGAAAGACTTGATAAGGCCATAGCGCGTAGAGGATCCATTACGTATTGCTCGGATAGGTGAAGACATTCGAGCAGAGGTGAAAGAGAGCTTTCAAAGTTCGAACAAGATGATGTTGTTGCCTCTAAATCGATCAGTGCAAGTTGGATCAAATACAATCCTTGATGGAAGAATAATGCATGCCGGCTTGACAACCAGCATGCTTGGCGAGCTGTTGCTTTTGCTCGCTCATGATCTTCTTGTTGCATAAACAAATGAGTGGACTTTGCCAATAATATGAGAGCAGTCTCGACTGGAGTGAGGCTGTTGAAAGGAAAGGCGACATGATTCGCAATAAGGTTTTGAAAGTTCCTGGCCACTGAAATATCATATGATCGTACCGACCATTCATGTATGAATGCTGATGTATATACAATCCACTCAGCAGTGGGAGCACTTGCCTTGTCCGACATTGAGGCGATTCGTTCCAAGATTTCCACATACAAGCTACCCCCTTTATTAGGACCATGAAAATATGATGAAAGTACTCTGGGCATAGCGTCATTCGACCAGACATGCATTGCACGACTAGAGGAGAGCGCCGCGAAAGAAGAATGACCTGTCGAATCCCACACGCCCGACTCAGCCATCGCTTGACGTCCTAGGGTACTAGTAACATCGAACGCAGTCATGTTTCCAACATCAGTGTGGACCTGACCTAAGGTGAATGCAGCACCGGCTGTCTGATTTGGGGCCGTCCTAGTCTCAGCACTAGGTCTATTACTCGCAAACAAAGACGATGATCCGGCGCTGGACCTTTGAATTCGGTCCAATGCCAAAGTAGGCGATGGAACTACTTCAGACTCATTCGAACATAATTGACCAGCTGCATCTCGTCGATAAATCGTTCGTCTTGCCAACTCCAGGGACGTCCCAATGGACAATGAAGTAAGACCACGTTGAGTGGACCGACTTTGACAATGTTGCAACATCGCCTCCTCCTCCAGGGTACTACGGCCTAAGCAATTACTTTCACTGGGGACAAGGGGACGATATCCCCGTGAGCCAACAGCGACATCCGACGGAAGCCCACCCACCGTCGCATAAATACTCTTCTTCGCTCTCCCCCCAACACCAATCGACGATGATGTTAGTGCCAACCACCCATTCGCAAACGATACACACTCATCATCCCCACTTTGCTGTGCTACCCGAACAGCCTCCTCCGTCGCCTGTAATGACAACCTCGAAAAACCAAATCGGTAATGCATCTGAGCTAATAACACTGCAGCATATTCCATAACATTCGATTCCTTGTAAATTTTTGCATCCGATTGAGTATTGCCCCCACCCCTCCCACCGTGAGCATTATTGGCTACCATGCCATTCATGACACCGCCCGTCATACCTCCTGTGATTCCACCCATACCACTTGCCATGGTGGTGATTCCTCCCATGCCACTGGATCTCATTGATGCTGTATCCACAGTGTTGTTGTTGTTACCACCAGTACCACTACTCGTCCCGCTACTCAGTTGCAGCATCACGGCCCTTTCCGCCCTCTCTTTCCTTTCATGTATCATTGCATAATCAAAGTATCGATGTAAACTTTCCAATGCTTGTGTTCGTTCCCCTTTTGCCAAAGCTGATAGAAAGAGAAAGAAGGAAATGGAGGGGCATTCTGGGTGGGTTTGTTGCAGGTCTTCCATGATGGAGGTGATGGTACTTTGTTCTTGACGGAGGTAGATTTCTAGATTGGGATGGAGACATGTTCGACGTAAGAGACGTTCGATTTGTGGAGATGAGGGGAGCATGTCAGGAGAAGCAACGGTGGCAGTGGCCGTCGTCGTAAACAACTGATCGTCTCTATACTCGTTGTTGTTCCTGTCGCTGCTATTCGCACCAAGATGGGTCAAACCAAAAGTAGCCTCATCATCAACTTCACTTTTGAATGCCATCCAAAGCCGGCTCATTGTCTCAAATGGGATTTCCTCCATCCCCAAGCACAATTTCCTCAAGTGTATTCCAAATACTGAGTCTCCATCGACTCCGACAGTCTTTACAGCCGCAGAAGATGACGTGTTGACACCTGGCATGGGATAGCCAATGTGGCTTCCATCCAATAAGGCATGCCATTCATCAAGTAAATTCATTAAATCGTCAATGGATGAGGATGCTGTTCGCAGCCTGGTTATAAGAGCTATGGAGGGTGGACTTCTTCTTGCTTTTCGACTGCGACGACTGTTGCCTGTACCGCTGAATGGATTGTAAAAGGCGTCATCTATACGGTCCAATAATGACGATAATGATGTCTGAATCCGAAACGAACAAAACGCTGCTTTAATATTCTTTTGGGCGTGCTGCTCTTGTTGTGATACATGTACCGGTCGCGATGGCATTATTCTTTCACCGTCATTGGTACTTCTCTTTCGCCCATTGCTGCATTGGAATTGTGAGAAATCCAATGAAGTACTGCTGCCCAATAAATCATTCAGAAAATCATCCTTCACAATATCCAAGTCATGAAATGAATGACGATCGAAATCAATGACATCTTTTGGGTCCTCTTTATCACCGGAAGGGTTGTTAGTATTGTCATTGGGAGGAATCAAAGCGAATAATCCATCCTCCCCCCTCGTAACCAGCTGTTGAATTAATCTGGATAATTCAAGTTGCCATTGCGCCGCTGGCATCACCTGTTGGTTGTCGCAACCGATGAGGTTATCGTACGCAAAGAGTGGAGAGTTGACATCGGAGTAGAGGGCTATTAGTGCCCCGATTGTAATTGAGTGAGGGCTGGGTAGCTCGGCCATGATGCTTCGCCCTTATCTTCGATCTGATTATGAAACGTTTGTAAAAATTCAAATACAGTAAGTATGTACGATAAACAGCCGAAGATTACCGAAGATTCACATGATGTACCATTCAGTCGGTATAATAACACGATAAAAACAGTAAATATCTGTCGAAGATTCAAATCTTCGGAAGACCTTGCTTCTGAGCCCTTGCTTCTTGTTCCTTGAGTTGTTATGTTTTATTCCTCTCTACAATATCGTATCTATTATCTTCTATTAGAGATTGTACAATACTCCTACTCGTTGCGAGGAGAGACGACAACATTAATCTTCATTCCACGCCTAAGGAGGTGACGATGAAGCGGTCACCCGGAGAGGACTGCTCCTCCTCGTCGTTCTCCAATCCTTTCATGTCCCTCGCCCTGTCCATCCGAGAATACTTCCTAGTCACCCTCACAACACACCCCTTCGTCTCAAACTCGGTCTCCAAAATCAACACCCTGCTACTCTACGTAAACGTTCCAGAGAAATCGTTACTGACGAATGAAGAGTTTGTATTGAGCTCGACTGCAGTGGTGGTGACATTAATCATTTATTATGTACTGTTTGGGAAGCGGCATAGGAGGAAGAGGAAGGTGTTGGCGGAAGAGTTGAGGGCTGCGCAACGTCAGGTGAGTTCTATCTGCCATCCTAATAGTAATACAATGATGGCACCACAATATACATGTATTCATGTTGTCGCTTTTCATCATCTATACCTCCTAAATATAATGATGATGTAGGTACATGTCCTAGAAGAACAACTGTTCAACGCCAAAATAGAAGACATCATGGCATCCACACCGACACGAAAAAAATCTTCCTCTCAACAACCCCGACAAATACGCATATTCATGGATGGAGCATTCGACGTTATGCACTATGGGCACATGAATGCCTTTCGTCTTGGTAGGTCATTGGGAACCTACCTAATCGTTGGTGTCAACTCCGATGAGAGTATAACAGAGTGCAAAGGACCCCCTCTAATGAATGATGAAGAAAGAATGACCATGGTCAAAGGATGTAAATTTGTCGATGAGGTAGTCCCCAATTGTCCTTATATTATGACTTCCGACTATTTGGATTATATATTCGAAACGTATGATGTCGATTATGTCGTGCATGGGGATGATCCCTGCATTGTGGATGGGAAAGATGTGTATGCTAGTGCGAAACGATTGGGGCGGTATCGAAGTATCCCTCGGACTGAGGGGGTGAGCACGACGGAAATTGTGGGTAGGATGTTGTTGATGACGAAACATCATCATATGAGGCATAAGCTGAGGGGGCGTGGGAATAGCGTGGGCAGTTTATCTGGGTTGTCCATTACGGGTGGTGGTGCTGCTGCTGTTGTTGGTGGTGGCATGGGTGTTGGTGACGAAGGAAATTCATCAGATGATAGTGACAATGAAATACACAATGATGACGAAGAAGATGATGAATTATCTGTATTTACTGCTTCACAATATAATGATGGTGAGAGGATTGTCATTGGAAACCAATCCAAATTCTTGACGACTAGCATGATGTTACGACTTTTCAGTGCGGGTGTCAAACCGCCAGGGGAGGGGATGAGAGTGATATATGTTGATGGTGCATTTGACATGTTTCACTGTGGTCATGTGAGATTTTTGGAGGAGGCAGCTAAACGAGGAGACTATCTCATCGTTGGTATTCACGGAGATTCCCTTGTGAACAAAAGACGAGGGAGCAACCTACCGCTGATGAATCTGCACGAACGTGTCCTGAGTGTTCTCGGGTGTAAGTACGTGAATGATGTACTCATTGATGCACCATTGGCTATCACACAAGAAATGATAGCTTCTCTGAAAATATCTGAAGTTGTCCATGGGACTGAAAGTGATGACATTGGTGCAATAGACGAACGATACAAATGTCCTCGGGAATTGGAGATACTGACGGCCATCAAGAGCCCGATTGACTTCAAGTTGGTGAATATTTTGGCCAGGATTCAAAAAAAGCAGGCGGAATTGCAGAGGAAGATTGAGAGGAAGAAAAAGGCGGAGAGAGAATGGTTTAATAACAAGTATGATCAGAAGGTGCAAAATGGATCTAAGTAACGTGTAATAATGCTAATAAGAGCCAAAGTTTGTTGAGAGGATTTTTGATTTATTGCAGTTAAGTCACAATCACTGTTTCTTTAAATATCTACTAATTGTTTTGTTCCATTGAAACAATTGTACAGTTTCAGTGAAGCCCAATATCATAGATTTTCAATATATTTTCAGAAAAAGAAATGTCTTGTTCTTTTTTCTATTCTAATAACCTTCCCTTTCCTATTCTTTATTTTTCACGTCCCAATATAAGCATATCTTGACTGGCAAATTCGAAGTCTCGTCATTTTTCAGTATTTCTTCCGTTATTTCCCCTTGGCCAAATGGTACTGCTTCCTTATAGGCTTGACCAAAACCTCCAAAGGCTCCATCTCTCGCTCCGGCAAAAGGCCAAACTCCGTACAAAAGAACATAAAATGCTTAAAACACGTATTCAAATGTGGTGCCATCTGCAAGGCCTCCAAGGTCCCAAAAAAACTCGAATAAATAATCCCATACACACGAAAAAGCCGCCGAAAGATCTGTCCACACAATGCCGCGAATTGAGGTGTTTGAAAGACCCGTAATGCCTCCGCTTCATCATCATCATCGGGGAATTTGGTCTCATCATTTATTTGATCGGCAATCCACTGCAGTACCTTTTCGATGTATACCGGAGCACTGACCGATATAGTCGTGGCATCCCGTCCCGACCCCTCTGACCAACGATATTCCACCCCACTTGGAAACCCCTCCCCGGGCCGAAAGGAGTCCAAATACGGATCTTCCGCCATGACCGCCCAAATGGTGCTAACGTCATTGTAAAAGTCGATGGCGTGGACGGCCACCCATCCCGCACAGGACTCGCCGGGGGGGAGGGCGACTGCGTCGTTGAGGGATCCGCCCGCTCCGAGGGTTTGTTTGGTGTAGCCGTGGAGGCGATCGCGGAGTGTGCCGGAGCGGTGGCGGAGGGGCTGGAAAGTGCCTGCTCCGGTGGGGAGGTTGGAGCGGGATGATGCCATGGTGGTGGTGGGCCTATATTACCTGGCAAAGGCAAATATGTCCCTCCGCAGTATTATATTCCGTAGGCGTAGGAAAAAGTAGCTTGTTTGCCGCGGCCGCAGCTCCGCAAATCAAAATCAAATCGGAGTCGCGAGTCGCGCTTCGATCATTGTGACCGAAAATCAGACCCTTTTGTTGCACCATTTCCGAACACGTATGTACTTGCGGATCTTTCGCGGTATTTCACTGCAACCTGGCGCTGCAACATGCTACATACCATACATAAATGCTCAAACAACAACTTGGCGCTTTGGTCTAGATACAATAAGTGCAATACCAATGCTAGCAGCCCGCAGTACATGTTTTGCCTCAGTATCTAGTGCTCCTCCTCATGATGAGAGCAGCATCATCCCTCGCCTCACTCGCCATTTGTTGCTCACACATTGCCCCACCCGCAGAGGCATTTTCATCACCCTCCTCCACCTCCAACTTATTCCGTCCTCCTCCGTACAGTAGCACTATCAGCAGCTCATCATCGTCGGCCCAGCCGTCAACGAATCGTGAGAGAACCCAAAGACGAAGGTTGGCACATTCTTCTCCAGAGGATGCAGACTCCTCCTCCTCGTCATCACCAACAACAACTGGTGGTCCTACTACTGGTACCACTGCCACAAATAGTCAAGATGATCTAACCAAACTCAAAGCCGAAAATAGATTACTTCAAGAACGACTCAAATTATTGCAAACTCAAAATGATGAATTGCTAAAACAGCAACAGCAGCTGAAGGGGGAAACAAAACCAATTGAGCAACGTCTCATTCTTGAAGACTTTGAAGGATGGCCAACGGATGTAGCAATGGGTGGCGATGGGTGGAATAAGCGTGAAAAGAGATATACAGACGAGGTTTTGATTGAGGGCGGTGATGGTAACACAGATGGTGGTAGTAATGGAAACTATAATGATGCTGTCGAAGACGATGACGAACTTGGTTTAGTCTCCTCAGGTCTCGACGAAGATGAACTATGCGAATACGATGACCAGTCCAACAAATGGATCAACGGGGTAGGAGAATGTCCCATAGAACCCAACATTACATTTTTGGATGCGATGAAGTCACGTGCGTACTGGTTAGTCGGTCTACTAGCCCTTCAATCCTGCAGTGGATTCATATTATCACGAAATGAATTACTATTACAAGATCATCCCGTCATTGTCTACTTCCTAACAATGCTTGTAGGAGCAGGTGGAAACGCCGGAAATCAAGCCAGTGTTCGTGTCATTCGCGGTTTGGCACTAGGGACATTAAATCCAACGACACAAACTCAATTCCTGTCACGGGAAATACGAATGGCATTTGCGCTATCGGCAATTTTGTCTATTGCGGGGTTCACGCGGGCTATTTTATTTCAGACTCCATTACCAGAAACGATGGCAGTTACTCTTGCTTTGAGCATGATTGTGTTTTCGAGTATTTGTTTGGGGGCGATTTTGCCCTTGGTGCTTCAGAAGATTGGGGTGGATCCTGCTCATAGTAGTACGACTATTCAAGTCATTATGGATATATTGGGGGTAGTTTTGACTGTGTTCGTGAGTACGACTGTTTTGGATTCGGTTTGGGGTAAGATGTTGGTGAAGACACTGGGCAATATGGGTTTGTAAACTGCTAATAATAAAAGTGTCTCTGAAATCTATTCTTGGAAGTCACTATCAATTGTAAGTACCTATACTTAAAGCTTAAGATTTGTTTGAATTTACATGAACACGTTCTGTCTCGCCTTCCACTGCCGCAAAACCATGTAGAGAATTGCCAAGCCAATCACCAAAGAGCCAACGATTGCCAGGAAAACAGCCTTGTTGGCACGATTTGTTTGAGCCAGATACGGGCCGTACGATTCAGGAAATCGCAGTGGTGTCCTGAAACACCCACCCGTTGTGTCTTCTTCCGAATCGCACACGCATTTAGCCAGAGGCTGGCCTGCAGTATCACTGTTGTAAACACATTCGCCCCTTCCTGCACAGTTGGCAGGACAAAACAATTCAGGACAAATCATAGCTGCCTTAGGGCATTTTATTCTCACAGGTCCAGAAACATCGCCATCATCGTCGTCGTCGTCACCATCATTGTATACTGTGTGAACCTGACCATCATACTCACATATTCGTCTCTGATCACCAGCTATGATTTCGACCTGCCCTAAATCCTGGTTGCAAATAGTTTGAAGACATAAACTATATGATCTTGATCCATCGGTTTCGACGCATCGAGAGTCTGGACCATAATACTCCCCTACAAGCAACTGTTCTGAGGTTGCTCGACCACCTTTCTCAAGGCAGCTATTCTGACTCAAATGTGCAATAGGGCAGTAATCAGCAGCAGTAAACGTGTACGGTCGGAGGTTTGGATTGTCGTCAACGTATTGGACAAATTCTGGATCAGGTTCCTGTCCCGTTTCCGCCCAATCGCAATAAGCCTTTTGCGTATGTGTAGGATCACATTTCTGAGACCGAGAATTTGCTACATTGATACTGCCGCCTCTGGTAGAGTTGCAAAAGTTGCCTTCCATAGCCTCGGGTACATTTCCATCTGAGTCTATACAATTGTCTTCAAGGAAAGCACAGCCTGCCCCATGCCCAAACGTGCCAATGTGCACATAATTGCTTTGATAATTGGCCCTATACCATCCAGAATCTTCCAAATATGCAAGCACCAACGGAGATAACACATTCACAGCTGGAGAAAAGACAGCCCCCATAATGTCAGTGAAGAAATACCTCTCATCAAAGTGTGACCCGAAACAATCTGGTCCAGTAGGTTGATTTTCCAACCTCGCTCCTGTTGCTGTAGAACAATTGAAATGATTTTGTACTATTTTCCGCACCGTGGGAGTGATAACCTCGTAATACGTTTTACCAGTACCTTTGTTGATGCCTCCTTTCATCACTGTATTGCTAGGTATGCCGACAATGTTTTTTTCCTCGCCAGAAACACAAGTGGCACTAATCAATGTAAATGGGCGGGGAGTTAGTGGATAGCCTGTGATTGGATGACGAAAGTAAGAGAGGCTATCGGATGATACCCCGAGGACGTGACCAATTTCTGAGACATCAAAAAGTATGATTCGTCATTTCTCGTGAGAAACTCATGTGAAAAAAAGAACAGAACAAGGATCAACATCTTTCCAATAAAAACAATGCTCACCATGAATAGCCACTCCAGCACTATACTGAACAACGTCCACATTCGATTCCAACGGACTCTCTAAATCCATCGATTTCCCAAACCATCCATTCCACTTCATACTCGCTCCTGTGCTACCAACGATGACATTTTCTCCATTGTCATTGGGAGAAGGACCAAACCCTTTTGCCTCCTTCTGAGCAATTGCCTCGTCAACATCGACTCTTGTCGTTCCATCCATACCACTTAAGCAAAAGTCAATACTTCCAGTAATGGGTCTATCATATTGATCTCTTTGACATGATAATGCCGATGCCAAAGTGCTTCCTGCTCCCCCAGCTTGTTGAGGGTGAGTTCCACTTTTCATTCGTCGATTATTATTTCTATTTGTCGGAGAGAAGTCAATCTGCCCACCACAATGTCGATTCACCGTAGCATAAATCAATAAATCCGCCCCACCTGATATACCACTAGTAGTCGCATCCGGACAATAAAATATCCTCACCGGATCGTCATACAATACACTCGCGGTAGCAGTACCATCCTTATTTCCAGAAGAACTACTACTACTGCTTGTATCTTGCTGTTCCATACCACCCTCGTCACCACCATCTTGTGTATCATTGGGCACCCACGCTTCAACAGAAGAACCCCTCGCCGCCAATGGATATATCCCTCCCTTCACCGGAATAACTCGTAGAGTATCTCCCCAAACTTGTGCCGTCATGGGTAAGACTTCGTAAATTAATAATTGGAGTTTGGTCATCACCAAAGTATTTCCGGAAGAGCGGGCGAGTTCCATAACTTGGATCAGATGACTCACGTCAAATTGGATGCGGAGGGGTTGGTACAGTGAGTCTGTTGTTGGGTCGAGTGTGGTGGTGGTGTAGGTGGGTGATGGAGGTGATGATTCGGTAGTTTTGGTTGTTTCTTCACCGTCGTTGTCGGATGGCACATCTTCATCTTCTTCATTGTTTAGCCATCTAATTTTTTGACTCCTCAATGCATCATTCTTTTGCAATCTTCTTTTTCTATCCAATATGTGAGTACCGTCGTACAAGTGTCTATATTGATCAAAAGGATGGTTTTCATACTCCACATCGGGTGCTTCGGCTGGCCGAGTTGGAGCATGTCTGGGCTTGTGAATCTCCTTCCAAGCATTTGAGGTGCCGCTGTCGTCATTAATCAGTGCAGCAGCTGATGCGTGGAGCAGTATGGCAGCTGATGCGGCGGTGATGATCATTGATAAGGGAGACATTGACGCTTGATTATGGCACTGATTTCCGCCATCGCCAGCCAGTGTTGTAGACATACGATACGTTGAGTTTTTTGAGTTGAGTTTACAGACTCGAATCCACGATTGAGGGGCTTACAATCATTGTTTTCCTGATCGCAGCTCTTTTTATGGAACTGCGGTGGTCGTGCAAAGAATGATCGGAAATGTTGTTAGCAATATGTATGTCGAATGTAGACTTTGGATTAGCGCTAGGTATGGTACCATACGATACAATGAAAATGCTTGTCTATCTCTAGAGAATAGTATTAGATAAAGGAAATGGCACCAAGATGAAGCTAGAGAAAAGTGTTAGATAGGGTGAGGGTGGTGCATTTTCTACACACACAGCCAAAAAAGCTCCTATTCGGAAAATCAACCGATGGCAAACATTATAACATCTTGACCTATTCTCTAGCACTGCAATCCGTCAGAAGCTGAAGCCCAAGTTTGCATTCGATGATGAGACAAGAAACACCTAGTTAACCACATGGACTAGAGTCAACCTTCAACGTTTTCCAGCAGAAACGAGCTCTCCTAACCAAAAGATGCATTTTTTATCATGAGTCTATCACTTTCAGGCCCGTTTCTCTCTCTGAATTGACAACCATGACAAAAAATGGAGTGGATATACTACTCTGCCCCTTGTGTCAGAGACTCAAGTTCCCAAAATCAGTCTTTTCAGCTCACCAGTTTCATGCAATGACGCCAAGCCTTTTGATTCCATCATTCGTAAATCTACTTCTGGCCTGGGCACAAACATAAATCCTTCGCTCCTTCTCTCTTCATAGTTACCGTGATCTGTAGAAAAGCCATCCGTGTAGCCTCCAACCGACTTTTCACCGATAAAACACGCAGGCATACTTGTTCTTCCCGTCGCCAAGGATATGGATGCACGGAGGTGTTTCCCCTCTAAACCCAACTCTTCCAGTTCGATGATTTGTAATGTACCTTCATTATCCAATAACAATTGTTGATATTCTTCTTGTTGTAATAATTGTTTTGCCAGAAGGCACCATGGACAATCCACAAACGAAAACAAGACTATTGGCGACCGGAGAGTCGACCGGTGGCGGTGAGTACCAAGACCCTCAACACTGCTGTCAAGATTCTCACTATCATAATATCCATTCCGCAATATCCTCATCAAGTTGTCATGGGACACTTCCTCGTCAAAGTCACTTCCCGCCGCCTCCACAATCTTTTCAATCTTCCAATCCCCCAAAAGCTGTTGTTCTTTTGCCATAATATTCGCCAACACTTGTCCCATGAAACTTGTCGCGAATTGTAGTTTGGCTGAGTCGGGTGCATCGACTAGCGGTGTGGATTTCATCATGTGGGAGACGGTGGGTGACTCGATGTGTTGCTGGTGGAGTTTGTTGAGGAGAGAGGAGCTTTTGATGGCGTTGAGGATTTGTGTTTGGAGGGACCAAGCGTTGGTTGTGGCGGCTGTGGCGGTGAAGAGGAGGATGAGCTGTGATACTTGCAACATCTTCAATAGAGGAGTAGTTAGGGTTAGGTCGTCCTCCTCCACTCTATCTACTTGGTCTTAGTGGCATACGCAGCTGTTCCCTGGGAGCGGTACTTCTTTTAGCAAAGCTTGCGTCATACGGCTTTTCTTGACTATGGTGTCTAAGAAGTATGTTATTGCTTGGTGCTTGGGTATGGTGTCGTCTTTCTGGTGGCGGCAGCGAAGTTGAGTAAAAGGAGCTGCGATTAGCAAAACAATCATTGTCAGCCCCTAAAGCAGGGTAAATTCAAATATTCGAGGGCTTGGATGGATAGGCTTTTCTTTTTTTCTCAGTCAGCAGTCAGCAGTCAGCAGTCAGCAGGATCAGCAGTCAGCGCGACAGTTAGTATCACAATCCGGAGCCGCAGTTCAGCAACAATAATATGGTTCTTCTGTCAGTGAGGTAGCAAAAGCAAAGTACAGCTTGCATCAATAATACGCCTCCTCTTTATTGCTGGGACGATGGCCGATCGTCTTTCACTTGGTAGAGAGCATCGTCGTCTCCGGCAGCGGCGAACCTGTTCCTCATCAGATGAGCATCAATTGCAACACTGCGCCATCATCTTCGTTGAAAATCAATTGGAAGCAGGGCAAGACAAAATTACTGGAGAACTTGTGAAGTTGAAGCGAATAATGATTCCACGTAGTGATGATGATTATCACCTTGAAACAGCGAGTAGAACGTTGTATTTGTGCATCTATGAGGAATTGTCAACACAAATCATTTTCCCAGATGTCAAACAAAGTAGTTTCAACAACTACATCGATGATGAATATGGTAGAATACTTAGTTCCGAGTCATTACCATCAAAAAATGAAATTCAATCAGATTGCATAGATTCGATTGCCTTTGCACTTTCATCGTGGTACGCAAACAGTTTTACAACAGAAAAGCGTGATGTGTCACGAGCTGATGTCGAAAGTGTCTGCAACATTCTGTCGACAAGTATACAACTAGAGCCAGCAATCGATCGTTATTGTTCATGCTATGACGATGAATGCTCTGCAGATCCATTCATTTCGTCATTACGATTGGATTTGGATGCAAATGCGAGATATTTGAATAATGCTCATCACAAACAATCAGATTCCCCTATGACTACTCCATTGCGGCTTATCGTCACAGGCGATCCCACTTCCGGTTGTACATCATGTGATACGAATTCAACGCAGATGGGTGTAAAAATACTACGTCGCTCCATTCCTAAGATGCCTCTGATTTCCTTGGTACTTCAACCAGAAGGGAATGCAAGCGAGCATGCTTCAATCCTCGATGATCACTTACTACGTGCATGTGTCAAGCGCCTTCTCATTGGGAGGGTTTTACTACATTCTGGTAATACAGTTGATGGTCATGCCATAATAAGAACCTCTTTATCGGTCAAAGTTCCTGCGAAGCCTTCGTTGAGCAATAGAGATGAATTGGTGACATTACAATTTCGGGTGGCAGATATCCAATCGAGGAACAAACACAACGACAACGACCAGATAATGTATGTCATTCTTCCAAGCACACGTATAATCTTTCAGGCAGAAACACCATCGAGTACTATGATTCAGGAGGCATTTGACACGAAAGAAATTGAACTGGAAAAGCCTTCTTGTCGATCCAAGCCACAACAAATCATATCCACGCCTCACCAGCAGCTTGTTGATTCTCTTCGAATATTAGTACATGTTTCTGACCAACAAAATCGGCCTCTTATACCACGCGCATTCCTATTCAGTGGACCTCCTGGAGTCGGAAAAACATATGCGGTAAAAAAAGCTATATCTGTTGCTAATTCTTGGGTAGGCAATTCAACCAAAAATAGTAATGGTGACACAGTGCGCCTCGTGTCTTTACGAGGGTCGGAGCTGCTGGCAATGTCTGGAGGGAGTAATGCAACCACTGCGAGAGTATTAGAAGGACATTTTGAAGAGGCTGCAAAGTTTTGTCGGTCCAGAGACCGGGCCGGTGCGGCAGCAAAGGCGGTTGTTCTATTTTTGGATGAATGCGATGCACTGGTTTCATCACATGTCGTGGCTGCAAAGCTTGCACTACTTCTTGACAAAATGGAAGGAGTTGTGCAGCCTCATAGTAGAAGTGGCAAATGGGGACAAATCATAGTCGTTGGTGCAACTAATCGAGTTGATGTCATCCCAGCATTTCTCCGCAGACCAGGCCGTATGGAAAAGGAAGTTGTGTTTAGCCCACCAAACGCTGACGAACGCTTTTCTCTATTGAAAACGTTGCTGAGTGATCATGATATTCCTCATTTAGAACTGCAAAATGTGGCTGAAGAGTGTGTTGGCTACGTTGCTGCGGATCTGTCTGCTCTTGTTCGTAAAGCAGCAATGCTTGGTATTGAGAGGAACGTCAATGAAAATAATATGTCTTGTGAAGCTGGGTTGTCAGACCGTTCCACGGTTACTACCAAAGACTTGATCACTGCTATGATTGATACGCCAGCCTCATGCCTCCGCGATGCATCACTTTCTGCTCCGCCCAAAACAACTTGGGATGATATTGCTGGAGACGCTGGTGGGGCTAAGACAGCATTGAGAATAGCTATCGAGTGGCCAAGAACTCGCAAGGAAGCGTACAGTGCATTAGGTCTATCGCCTCCTCGTGGGGTTCTGCTTCACGGTCCTCCTGGTTGTGCCAAGACAACATTGGCACGTGCAGCTGCAGGCTCAGCAGGTGTTTCGTTCCTGTCGTTGGCACCTGCAGACGTGTACAGCTCGAGTTTCGTAGGAGATGCAGAAGCAGTGGTGAGAAGAGCCTTCGATTTAGCTAGATCTGCTGCTCCTTGTGTTTTATTTTTTGATGAAATCGACGCTATTATTGGAGGGGAGGTAGAAAGTGGTGGATCTCACGGCATGGATCGGGGCGGCTCCGCTGAGGCGCGAGTGCTGAGTACATTTTTGAATGAAATGGATGGCGTGGATGGGACTGTTGACGATGGTGTGCTAGTGCTAGCAGCCACAAACAGGCCGGGAACACTTGATGCTGCATTGTTGCGGCCGGGACGTTTTGACAAAGTTATCTATGTCCCTTCTCCTGACAAGGCAGCGAGGGCGGCAATATTGAGAATGGAATGTAACAAGTGGTATGATTCATTGACGTCTTTTGCAAAAGAAACGTTTCCAGGCCACACCATCGACATTGGTACGATTGAGCAGTACTTCAACATTGATGCCCTAGCTTGTGACGATATTAGTGGATCAATGACTGGAGCCGAGATAAAGCACGCCTGCGCAGAGACAGCTATCAACGTGATGAGAGAATCTCTGATGAATTACGATAGTTTGGATCACAATCCAGCTTTGGTTCCAATTCTTTTGAACTGTCTGAAGAATGGTTTGGAGAAAGCATTGAGAGGTACCAAACCACTTCTTGCATCAAGTTCAGACGAGTACCTTAGGTTTGACCGAGAGCATCGGACTTGATATTGTAATTTATACGTGTATGCAAAGTAATAGTACAAATGCAAAACATGCTACTGATGGTGCTGAATATCTCAAATAATTGGCCCTATCTTCGATCTAGTGACAAATTATTAGCCCAAACGATATTAGCTTAAAGTTCTGTGCGTTCATGATTGGGACGGGAGGTAGATATCTCATTTTTGATCGAGAAAATCACTCACCATACAGGAAAGTGTACACACTTGGCTATGTTCTCGACTACTTCCTTCTTCCAAGTCATAATTAAAAAGGATACTGTTTGGATCAGCAATACAATAGGATAGATACTGCTTAGAATATCCAGCAGCTCCCACTAAGTATGGGTAGACTTCAATCTCAAGAGAGAGTTCATTGGGCACCTAGAAGAAGGAGATATGTTAGTTGAAGGGCTACGTATGACTATATTGAATGCCGCAGCTCCAGTTTTGCTCTGAATCGAGGCGTCAGAGGGCGTCACCAGCTAGAAAAAACATGGGAAAAGATGCAGAAAAGATGATGAAAAGATGATGATCAAAAACGACACCGCCATCTTACCTGACGTTCCTATATACCGTCCACATCTATCGTCCATGTCAAACAATAACTCTGCAGCAGCAGTGCTTCCACCACCACTGAGTGGTAATGCTGCTGCTTCTTCTGCAGGGCCGAATAATAATAATGATAATACCTCTCTGCAACAACAGTCAAAGCAGCAACAAGCTCCTGTTGCGACATGTGCCCCTCCAACTCCAATGAGTGCCGACATCACCTCCGTTACCACCACCACGGCTGCTGGTACCAATACCAATAGCATTAACGTCCCACCCCTGCCAGCAGCATCCAGCAGCATCCTAACCAACATCAATCAGTCCAGTACAGCCTACTACGACAATCTCAAAACGCGCCTCCTTTCCACTACCTCCACCACGCGGCACGAGGCATTGCAGATACTTTCGGATTTTGGGACTACTCATCCTTTGGTGGTGGCTCTGCATTCTCGTGATAAGACTAGTAGTTCCCTGCATCATCATCGTGAGGGGGGGGCAGCGATTTCGGCAGCGGAATACACCTCCTTTTTGAATGCCACGCTCCCCATTTTTCAGAGTTTGTTGATTAGTCCGGCAAGTGAGACGAGCGTGGCCTTGGCGGAAATGGGGAAAAAAGGAGGTGGAAGCGGCGGTGCAGCGGGAAGTAAGAAGAAGAAGAAAAAGAAGACTGCTACTGCCGCTACGAATGAAAAGGTGGACAAGGGAAAGGATGGCAAGAAGAAAAAGGGTGGGGCTACTGCCGAGACGAAGGAAAAGGGTGTTGGTGCTGAGGACCCAAAGAAGAGTGATGTGACGTTTGTTCATCCTCCTTCATTGGATAGTACGGCTACTCCTGCTTCTGCTCCTACTTCGGTCAATGCTGCAGCAACTACTGCAACAACTGCGGTGGACAAAACCAAAAAGAAGAGTGGTGGTGGGACCAATTCCAAAAAAAGTAGTGGAACAACCAACCAAAAAACAACAACAACACCTGTTCCATTGTACTTCATCCCTCCCAATTCATCTTCTTCATCGATTGAACATCAGATTCGTCATTTGATATTGTCAATTCTTACCAAGTTGCCTTCGACTTTGACCAATGTTGTGACAACTGGTGTTACCAAGGGTACGACAACAACAATCACAATTCGTCCAAATCATGTTCATTCCATCCTATCAATGGCACTTCACACCCTCCTTGAAGACTATGAACCCAATGCCCTCCTTGCTACACAATTATTGCACAAGTGGCATTTGCATTTAGGAAACTCTACTACTACATCATCGTCATCCAGTGGGGGGAATACAGGAACTTCCAAAGAAAACGCCAAACTAATGAAAGAATGTCAATTATTCTTTGATTGTATCATTGGTACATTTAAAGATATGGGGAAGAAGGGTGTGAATGGTGGAGAGGCTTGGTTGAATCTATTATTTGGTGTGTCAGGATATTCCACTGCTGCAGCCTCTGCACCACTGAAATCGAAACGATCGCTCCAAGTGTTAGGAGAAATACCATCCATTATCAAAGTAATGTTTCAGTTCCATTCAAAATTGTATAAAACGAATGCAGTGGCGGTAATACCTGCATTGATGGAGGGTTTGAAGTTGACTGCACCAACTCTCGATATTGGTGCTGCTGCTGCTTCTCCTGGTTCGTCGGCGGCGGCGGGGACAATGACCAAAACAACTCCTACGACGCCCAAAACTACTGCAACGATGTCATCATTGCCATCATCTAGCCCTACGTCACGGGAACCTGTGCCTGATCCAACCAAGTCATTGCCAATGGAAGAAACTCAATCTGACACTTCTTCAACTACATCACCTTCATTATTATCCATATCATCCAACATTGCACAACAACAACAATTATCACCCCATGAACTCCAAAAACAATTGCATCACAAGCGAACCATGCAACTTTTGAATATGCAAGTGAAAATCCTCGCCTATTTGACTTGTTTACTTCGAAAGGCATTTGTAACCAAGCCTCCGGTCGATGGAGATCGTAAATATGGGTACATGTCCAACGAAACAGAACATCTTCAACGTACTAATCAGCATCATTCAACGACTCACGATCCACTCCCCTGGGCATCTGCCACTACCGTATCCACCCTCCTACGGCCCCATGAGGAGATGATGGCAACCATCATCATTCAACTATTGCGTAATTGTCCACGAGAGGATGCCGCAATCCGCAAGGAACTATTGCTATCCACCCGATTGATATTAAGTATTACTGAATTTCGTACAGGGTTCTTTCGTCATATCGACAATATGTTGGATGAGCGTATTTTAGTGGGGTGTACTACCGCACTGGTTCGTGGCGGTGCTGCAGGCACATTAACATCGGGGAGCACCCTGGAATTACAACGTGTCATCCGTCCATTGGGGTACACTGTCCTCGCCGAGTTTTTATCCTTGGTGCGGACGAAATTGACCCCGGCACAATTGTCACGAGTTATTCGCATCTTTTCGAGATTGTTGCACGATACACAAGCGGATGTTCCGATATCGTTGCAAATCATGTCGGTGAGATTATTGCTCAATTTGTGTGAGGTGGTTTATTTGAGTAAGGACCCGAATGTGCAGGTTGGACGTGATTTGTTAGTGAGAATATTAATGACGGTGGTGCAAAAGTTTTGTACGTTGAAGGATAAGATACCCAAGATTTTGGAGGATGCGGAACGTGAGATTGAGGTGAGGGTGAGGTGGTCTGAGAAAATGAAGAAGGTCATGTTTGACGAAGAGGGTGGTGGTGGTGGTGGTGGTGAATCATTTCACGTAGAACATCCTTCTTTGGTAGTGGAAGATGCAACCTTTGATGGAGATTATCATGGCGATCCATTGTTTATCCTTAGGGATGTTCAATCGCTCCTTCATCCCATGCTTCTCCGAATGAGGAACTTATTTTATTACATCTCAACGTATAGTCATCACATTGACAAGGAGATGCGAAAGGCAAATGTCGCCGGTGAAGAACGATATCCTCTCCCTTCTTTTGTAACGAATAGGGAAAATGATGAGGTTTCTTCGGCCACACTGAAATTGACTCAGGGTGAACGAGAGATTGTTTCTGAGTTGTTAATGTCGGGAATATCCTGCCTACAAGTGTTTCGGATGGATGTAGATCCAAATGAAGATCCTGCGCAGATGAAACTGTATGACAAGTCTAATCCATCTCCGAAATTTCGTGAAGTGTGTGATACGTTTGCGGTAATCTTCACTGGGTTGGAATCGCACAACTTTGCGAGGGTAATTGCGCCCAATCTACCAAAGATACTGGAGGAGGTTGACAAAGATAGCGCCTTGGTTGGGATATTCAGTTCGATGTTATTAGATTCTAGAGGTGTGGGAAGGTCTCATAGTTATGATCTTTGTGCCGTGCTGGTGCCTTACATTTTGGAGAACTTTGAAATGCTAGGAGAATACGAGGAAGTACCATGTGAGAATGTAGATACGGCGAGTGGTGGTGTCAAACGGGTTTTTCCTCCTCCATCTCTGCGACTCACAAACCGTGCCAACAATCTGTTCAAGATATTCAATCTTGCCTTCTCGTCCCTCATGAAGAATTCTAAAAACGAGGCAGCCTTTCTGCCACATCTACAAAAGCTCACAGCGGAATGTTTGAAAGGTTCAACAAGAGGGCCATTTCTTGTGCCAAATCCCTATTCCAACATTTTACGGTCCATATTTCGAACTATTTCGGCGGGCAAATTCGAAGAGTGAGTCAAAAATGTCGCCTATCTGTGATTTTGCTTGTTTTATCTTTGTCTCAATTTTCTCTTGTGTCGCAACAGTTCTTATAAAGAGTTGCATCCTTTGGTATCGACGATTCTCAATGAGCTCTACCGTATGTACACGACGACCAATCACGAAGCATTCCGTCTCTTAATTATCGAATTATGTTTGACGTTACCTACGAGGCTGTCGGTCCTACTCCCTCACTTGCCCCTGCTGATGAAACTCGTTGTCCCTGCTTTACAGTCAAACGAGGGAGATCTGGTGAACTTGGGTCTTCGAACACTCGAATTTTGGGTGGACAATTTACATCCCGATTACCTGTTTCCCATTTTTGCGCAGCAAAGCTCGACTCTGTGTGAACTAATGCTCGCTCTCACAAATCATCTTCAGCCAGCTCCGTACCCTTATGGGTTGCTATGCTTGCGTCTAATAGGGAAACTTGGAGGGAAGAATAGGTTATTTTTGCAGGAGATAATGTCACAAAATCGCAATCAGAATGAATTAGTTACGGCTCACCAGCTCTCGTTGCAATGTGAGTGGCTGTCCCAGTCCTCACCTGAGATCAACGAAATGTCCGATGATATGGATCCAAAAGTGTCCACTGTCTCGTTTCTACTGCCGCTCCCTTTGGAGCGTGCTGTCGAAGTTTTACGACTTGTTGCTGTGTCACCGAAAATTGTTATCAAGAAGGATGTCAAATCAAACATTCAGTCTACCCCAATAGTTTCCCGGCGTTGTAGCGAAATATTATTTCAAGACTCCAGATGTCTTGATGTTAACTCGCTTTCGGTTGAAATGATGGAAAAGACAAAGAAAGAACAATCTGAAGCTGCCTTCGCTGTGATCAAAGGAGCGCTTGCTTCAGTCCTTGACGTCAACGATGGCGGCGTGTTACGAATTGACTGCAGTGGAACTTGCGCAAACGAAGAAGAGAAGGTAGAGGCACTGCTTGAAGCGAGCGAGCATGCTGATTCAGGAGATGCTTCTACTGATGCGGACGTGAACACAAGTGCCTTCAGAATGATCTGTGATGGACTTTTTGCTGCAGCTGCTGACGATGGTCTCCGTGAAGAAGCAACGGGGCTGTTAAAAGGAGTTGCAGCACATGTATTCATGGTGGTATCAAGAAATGAAAATTACATCATAAGAATTGATGGTGACGGTTCTACTACTGACCCATTTCAAACTCCTGATGAGTATGAGTCAAGTGATCACATTGATGGCAAGATTAAACCATTGAAACCATTTGGCTGCTTCCGTCTATCTGGACCATTGGATGGTGATATTGATCCATTTGCATTCAATCAATCTCTCGTAGATGCTTTATCTGGCGGCTCGACTTTAGCTGCAACTGAAGTTATCCATTTTGTCATAAACATGTTCGGGCGGATCAACAGGAAGATTAAAGAGAGAATGAATGGTGACAACAAAAACTGCATAGCTACAGATGGCGACGAAAAAAAGGAGATAAATGACAACAAAGATGGAAGCGTCAAAGATGAAGATGTCGACAAGATGGCGGTGGAAGGGACGTTGACGGACCCAAGTTCAGTAATCGATCTGAATGACAACAGTTATGGACAAATATTGTTTGAACATCTTTTGAGTGAGTTCTGCCTAGCTTGTTTCAGTAAGGAGTGGATCGACCGCACTGCTGTTATGGATGGACTCATTTTATTGATGCGGAAGTTGGGTTTGGGATGGTGCAAACATTTTGAAGTTGCAATACTTCATACAGCTATTTTTGTTGTGAAAGATGCTCCAAATCATATTGCAAAAGCATGCAAGGACGCGATGTTCTTTTTCGTCCGGGTTACATCATTTTTCTACCGAAGCCCAGCTTCGTGGGTGGGATCTCCGTATGTTCATGACATCTTGAGCCCAAATGGAGACGATCGAATTTTATCCTTGGAAGCGAAACCTGTTTCGATAAGTAAAGCATCGTTGACTCTGGTTCTTGCAGAGATCGCATCCACAAATGCTTTAGCACGGTAAGTTTGGTATGTTTTGTTTGCAATATGACATCTGTGAATTGAATTCTAAGTCGACATTTCTTTTGCAGATTTGCGGTCCGACACTTTCTGCGTATCGTGTCTAATGATTGCACATCCTTAGACAAGTTGCTCTCTGGGCACGTGAATTCCTTGAAACGCCTCTTGTTCGCAAAATTGTTGCGGACTTTGTCCCTTCCAGATTTGGTCGCTGTGGTTGATGCGGTAGCTTTTATAAATGAAGCTGCGCCAAATCTCATTCCTATCTCCGATGTGAATATGATCTCTTTTCTTGGGGAACTCATCAAAATGATTTGCATAGCTGACGGGGAGTTAAGTGACGAAAAGTTTGGCAGCGTGGTTTCGATTGATAAAGACGGATGGGCTGTGGATAGTAATGGCAAACCCATCTCTGACAACAAACCACTACTCCAGCCTTCGTCCATTTTTCAACGGCACACAATCACACTTAGAGATGATAACATTGGTGCACGCATAGTTGTGCCTGAGGGGCTCAGCTTGGGCGTCCAGCTGCGAGTGTCGACTTTGTCTCTATTTCGAGCTGTAGTTCGGCTCGATGAGTTCTATGAAGCGGAGGTACAAACTCAAATGGGAAATTTACGACCACACATTGTCGCATTATTATTCCGGTCTCTCATTTCAGAACCTCCTCAAGCAGTGCGAACAAGTACATCAGCCCTCAAACAAGCGCTCAGATTAGCTGAAGATGTTGAAGCTTCAGAAGATGCAACCCCGCGTCACCGGTTGTCAAAAGAATTGATTCAGGCATGTATTCGCCCCATTCTGGTCGATTTAAGGGATTACAAGCAGCTATCTATTCCACTTCTCAACGGGGTCTCGAATTTACTCACACTACTGTCGTCGTGGTTTAACAAGTCACTAGGAGATAAAATGCTTGATCATCTACAACGTTTCCTTGAGCCAGAGAACATAATGTCATTAAAGCTGTGGAGAGCGGGAGAGGAGCCGCTCGTGGCTGCTGCTGTGATGGATTTGTTCTCTGTGTTGCCTCAAGCTTCAAATTTTGTCGAGGCACTTGTGAAGACGACTATTCGTCTTGAATCCGTTCTATCTGCGTACGGGGCCAAGTTTGTTTGTTCGCCGTTTAGAGAACCACTGTCGCGATACTTGAATCGTCACTGCGCTGGAACAGTCGGGTTCTTTTTAGAGGAACACCGTCTTTCAAATCCAATGTACAATGACTTGTTTTTTGACATTCTCAATCGCGATGATTCTAGTTCTCTTCGGCAGTATCTTGGAGGGAAAGAATGTACTGTGATGCTGCTCAATGTTTGCTTCGAGCGGCCTCTCGCCATCATCAGATCAGAAAAACAGTCACCAACAACGAAGGCAGGCTCCACTCATCTCAATGCGTATGGAATCAATCAGTGGTATTCTCCCACAGCGCAGCGTAAGCTTGAAATAGCTCGGCAAGCGATTGAGATGAAAAAGAAGATACTCAGTGCAAAGCAGCAGGAAGAGGCCAAATCTAAAAAGTCTCTTCAGAGCAAGGGTGGAGACAAGAAGTCGTCAGATTATCAAGCGGCGTTGAAAGTACATCAAGGTGTGCGTGAGGCATATGAACGCGCTAAAAAGGAAGTTGAAGATGCTAAGAATTCCTATGCGAGACAAATCTCAACAGCATTCCAGCGGGACAGCAAACAACGCACAATGAACACATCTGCCATGGAGCTACAGACTCAAGGATTTCGTCTAGTTGGGGTGTTGACGAAGCTTGATCCTCAGTACCTCTCACAACACAACGATGTGGTCCGTGCAATGCGCTGGCTGTGGCGGTCACGTGGACGCCATTATCGTCTTTTGCACGAAGAAGAGATGCCCCCTCGCTATCACAACGAGTCTTTGCTGTTATCGAGATTTTTGGTGTCTTATTCGCAAGCATGTCCAGAGGATACAGATGTCCTCTTTGATTTGATTCGGATTTTTTTGCAACCTTTTGCTTCTATAGACTTTTCTTTCATTAAACACTATTTGGTGGAAGCGATGGTAAATGTTCTCACACCAGATCAAAAGAGCCAAGTTATGGAGCGTTTTTTAACCTTACTATCTGGCGACGGATCTGAGGAAACAAAAATATTGAGCTGCGAAATGTTGATTATGCCCACTTTGAAACATGGCAATCCGAAAGAAGTGTTTAGCGATGCGTTTGTGCGATTATTTGTCAAACTACTTCTGAAAGATGGGGGTGTCTTTGGCTCAAAACTGACCTGCGAGTTATTGAATATGGTCATAATCCTCCTGGACCAAATGCATGAAGAAGTTAGAGAGTATCGAAAAGACATACTAAAGTACATTTGGGGCGTTCTCAAGGCAGATGACTCAAACACGAAGTATATCGGTTACTTGGCTGTGAGCAAATTCGTGGCAGTTTTCGATACGCCGCCGAAGGTGATCCTTCAAGTGTACAGATCTCTCTTACGGTCTCACAGTTCAGTTGAGAGACAAAATGTCCGTGAAGCTATGGATTTGCTGCTACCTAATCTCCGTGTTCGTCTGGAAAATCCCGATTTGGAATTAGCTCTCAATTATACTGTCACAGTGATGGAAGAAGTAGAAGACTCATTGCCACAAATGGCGCACTTATGGGACACCATCGTTCGCCACACTCAGATATTTGAGCAATTCAGAGTTACAATTACACCTTACTTGAAACACGCAGTGTCACAATTTGGTTCGCACTTGCATTCCCATCCTGAATATAGAGAGCTTTCAGTTTGCCTCGCAGAACTGATGATAGGATGGGCTGACGGGGGGGATGCGAAAAGTCTTAGCCAAAAAGTTGCTGACGCTCATGTGAATATATTAGTGAGGGTCGCCCTGTTGAACACCGAATCGAAACCAAACCACGTTCATCACCGCGTCAAAGCTCGAGCTTTAATACAACTGCAGAGAATTATTGCATGTCGCAAAATGTGCAATATTGATCCAACTCACTTTCAAGGAACGTCTCTCGTTCTGCTGTCGACTAAACCAGACGAGAAGGCTAAAACACAGGAGAACAACGATGCTGCACCAGATGACGATGCGGAAGACGAGAAGCGCAAGCAGTCTCTATTGAGTGTCTCCCTTGAAATTTGTTCATTACTTCAGAATCACGACCCAACGAACGAATTTTTGGAATCAAACTTTTGCGAGATATTGTCTAAGTATTTCTTGTTCGTGACTTCAACGAATGATTTGGAACTGTCCGCAATGATAGAGAACCTAGTCACTCGTGTATTAACCGATGGGACGGCTAGTGCAGAATTGATTTCTAACGTTGCAGTTGCAGTCGATAATGCAATAATTGAATCGAGCAATCGAATCGAGGAGACGAAGTGTGGATTTGTTGCTGTCTCCATTGTCGAGAAGGTTGCAAAGGTAGGCCAAGCCTTCGTTGAACCTTTCGTGGGTTCTCTGTGTATGCTAGCAGAATGTGGAGTGAAGAAACATCTGAAAGAGATGCAGGAGAGCACAAGCACAGCATCACTCAATAAGCAAGATAAATTCCACCAGCTTTCATCAACTCCAACTGCAGGGATTCTCGAGGCTGCATTTGGTTCGCACTTCAAAGAGGTCGGAAGTAACAAGGACATGCAAATGAATGACGGTGATCCTAGAAACCAAATCATCATTGATGCCGAGAATATAAGTGCTGAAACGAAAGCGCTAGCCACTTGCATCACGTTGGTTGGGTCCAGCGACAGGGGTTTTGAAATAGGATTTGTTGACATATTACTGGCGCTAATGAATTCTAGTAATTCTTTGCCGTTGTTAGTGACGGTTGTGTCAATTATGGGGAAGTGGCTATTGGCTGATTGTCAAGCTCCTTTGACAAAAAGCGAGCGCGACGCGATTTTGTTAGGGCTAACTCAGTTTGACTTCGAACGGCTTTCCGAGGTAGAAGCAAGATGTCTATCAGATCAAATATGCTGTTTTGTTTTGATGGCTTATGGATATGAAGAGTTTATTGTCGAGAACTATCCATTTGGAGTTGATCGCAATCTATGTATGCGCACTCATGTCTCTTCTCCAAATTTCGGCCTTGTTGGTCAAGAGGAATTTCAAAAATTGTTTGTAACGGGCCTCCTTTCTGCAAATAAATACATCAGGACCTTGTGCACCGCAATTTTTGGTAGATCGAGTGACTGCGTTCTAGCGAACGGGGAGCTTTTGAATCTGGTCATTGAGAGGGGGTGTCGACTGAACGACAGTATTGACCTCGCTGGCATACCTCATCGAGAACTAGGAGGTACCCTTCGCCAATTATTAGAAAGTGATTTTGAATGCATCGGAGGAAGGCTATGGACCACTGTGATGCTGGACGTTCTGTTGGTGGCTTCTAGTCATCAAGGTGGAGTGAGAGCGAGAGCGTTGGGTGCCGTTGAAGATGATCAGGGAGGGGAATTTGCTAGTTTTATGCCACTGCAGAACTATGATGATGCCTGTGCGCAAGATGATATGATCGAATTGCGTTATGGGGACTTCGACGATGGCGTTTATTCATCCTTCGTTGAAGTTATATCAACAGAAAGAAGCGGGAAATTCTGTGGCAAGGGCCGCTGCATCGCTGCTGTGCGAGAATTGATTCACGGAGATTCTAGGACCTTTCAGTCTCTGTTTGAACACTGTATGCAAGCAGCCTGGCATAATTTACCAAGCAACGCTGCAAGGACTTCTCTTATTCGGCCGCTCGAAGCGCTGCTCGCCAAGCCTTACCATTCTCAGTTTACAAATGCTTACAACGCCCCCAAAGTCAACGCCGTTCAGTCGATGCTGCGAATGTTGGTCAAACTGCGTCCAATTCCAGTATTGGATACCTTCTTGTTGCAGTCACTTTCATGCGACTACAATGCTATTCATGAGGTGCTGACATATTTTGAATGTGAGTACGACGCGTTGAGGAGAAATCCGATAGATGTAGATTCGTCACCGTTTCATTTGATCAAGGCTATCCAACGGTGTTATAAAGCATTGGGCGAAAGAGATGTTTGTGCTTCAATATCATCTGCAATCTCGAGTGCACAAACAAAGTTGGCGTTGTCACTGGATATGTATGGTTTCGTAAATGAATCGGTAGATGCATATGGTACTTTGATTGATGGAGCTGGAGATGAAGCGAATCTTTTGCCATCAGAGGACGAGCTGCAAATTTGGGAACAGCGATGGGTTGAGTCACATAAAGAAATGAGCCAATGGTCACTCATAGATGAATTTGCTTCTTCTCACGGCGAAGCGCGACTTTCTTTGGAAGCAGCCTGGAAGACAAAGAATTGGGAAAAGGTGAAATCACTTTTCGCTACCCCATCTGTTGTTGCGTTACTCGAAGAAGGCGACCAATGCGCGAAAATGACAGAGATGTATCTCGCAATACAAGAGGGCAATCTTGATGAAGTTGATAGCATTCATGCGCAGATTGCACAATTATGCCTTTACCGGTGGCAATTGCTTCCGTCGATTTCGTCTGGAAGTCAAGCGCACCAGGCCCTCTTGCAACAATGCACTAGACTCGTTGAACTTCGTGAGTCAAGCCAACTCCTTATTGAGACTAATGCCCACTTATCGAGACAAACGGTTCCCGATTTGAGGACTCTCCTTACGGCATGGAAGCATAGATCGCCGAATCTTTTTGAACCCATATCTGAGTGGGAAGATCTATTTCTGTGGCGCTCGAGTATATTTGATGCAATAACTTCCAATTTCGGTTGGGTTGAGGCTAGCACGCTTGCCACATTGCATGATCGCCCCCACTGTTGCATTACACTCAGCAGGGCAGCAAGGAAGCAAGATCTGAAAGAAGTATCGACTTTCGCAATAAGCAGTCTAGGAGAAAGCACTATGGATGTTGATACTGCATTCTTGAAGTGGAGAGAAGAAGTGACAACATATCAGCATTCTTCAGAGAATATGTTGAAGGGTGGACTGAATTTGGTTAATTCCGCAAATGTTTCTTACTTTAGTGATCGTCAAAAGGCGGAGGTGTTCCGCTTGAAGGCCTATTTCTTGAACGAATTACGAGAAAAGTCGAAGGCGAACCAGGCTTACTGTCAAGCTGTTCAATTATGTCCTAATCATGCAAGGGCCTGGCAGGACTGGGGTGATCTATGCGTCTCACTATCTGATGCTACCCGTAAGAAACTAGCCGATGAAAAAGCAGACAAAAAGGATTTAGCAAAGAAGGCTAGTCAGTACTTATCTCAAGCTGCGGGATGCTACCTCGAGGCTCTGCGAGTCGATACAAGTGAACAAAACAGAAATCGCATTCCGCATTGCCTCTCAATGCTTGCTGCCGATGGAAGACAATTCGGAAGTGTTTGCAAAACTCTTGAAGCTCGTGGTGCATCAACACCGGCCTGGTGTTGGCTCCCGTGGATCCCCCAGTTACTGTCAAGCTTATGCAGAGTAGAAGCTCGCGCTGTTAAACCCATTTTAATTGGCATATTGAAGGACCATCCGCAAGCGCTCTATTACTCGTTGCGGTCGTTTTTCTTAGAACGCAGAGATGTCGAGAAGAATATGCCGGAACAAAAAAGTGATGGTGCTAACAAAGATGAAAGCGATCATCTTTCATCCCTCAAACTTGCTGAGATCATTATGTCGAGTCTTCGCAAAATCCATCCGGTCCTATGGAACAGGTTGGAAGTAATATTGGATAACTTGATTGTCAGATTCAGACCCAGTTACGAGGCAGAGCTGCTGCAGACAATTATCGCACTCACAAATAGAACAATAAAAGCTGAAGAAAAGACGAATGTCAATAACGATGGTGAGAACAGCGAGGAGAAACGAATGGAATATTATGAAAAAACACTATCTAGAATTAGTGAGAAGTTCTTCAGCAAGAGCGCGTCGCTTTCTAAGAAGGCTCTTCACTTTCAGTCGAGGTATGGGTCTTTATTTTATAGCGACTTCGGTCCGAATAATCTTGGGTCTTTCGAAGAACTTATTGAGAAGCTACAAAAATGGAAATTGCTGCTCGAGCGTCAGGTGGCGCGTATACCGACTAAGTGCAAGTTGTCAGAAAGCTCGCCGGCGCTTGCGTGGTTTTCTTCACAGGCTCCTGATATGTGGGCTGACGCCTGCAGTTCCAAATCATTGGCCGCATCTAACTTACGTCAGGATTCGCTCTCGTCGCCTCAGTTCTATGATTCTACTCGATCATCTGCATTGAAAGCAGCTCGGGCAAGTTCATATGCAGTTCGTCTTGCTGCTCAATCTGAGGGCATCGATGGATACGCTGGGGGAGGAGCAGCAGCTGTTGAAATACCTGGTCAATACTCCCCCACGTCAGCTGGAGTTTTTGATTCTAGACCAATTCCAGAAATACATGCAAAACTGGTCCGATTCAAACAAATATTGGAGGTTACTAGCACAGGTTCGACGAAACAACACGTGCATCGGATAACAATGATCGGCAGTGATGGGGAAGAGTACAAGTTTTTGTTGCAATTAGCGGCCCCTTATTCAACGAGAACTGATGAGCGGTCGGCTCAGATACAATTTATTATGGGCAAAACTCTTCGAGCTGATATCCGGGCATGCAGGAGAGGTTTAATTGTTCGTCCAAATGTAGTCATTCCGCTTGCACAGCGGATGAGAATGACAGCAACACAGGACTCTCATCAGTCATTGGAGTCTATTTTGAATTGCGTGCAGCGACCAACTGTTGATCTTCCAACTCTCTTTCAGGAAATGGTTGATGAACGTGTTTCAAGTTTGGAAGATACCGACAATGACGCCAGACTCAAAGCAGAGAAGAATGCAACGCTTGAAGTGTACACAGAATTCTGTCAACAACACATCTCTTCGAACATTTTGACAAAATACATGATGCAAATTCTCCCATCTACAGAATCTCTCTGTCAATTCCGTAAAGAATTTACCTCTCACTTGGCAGCGAACTCTGTCCTTCAATATGCCTTAGCAGTAGTTGAAAGAACTCCAACGAGATTCGTGCTGTGTAACAAGACAGGACAGGTTCTTGCTCACGATTTGAGATCATCGTACAATCATGGATTACTTGAAAATCAAGCTATGCCATTCCGGTTGACAAGGAATATAACTGAATTCATCGGACCATTTTTACTCGACGGTGTGTTTGTTCCATCATTTGTGAGCATCTGTGGAGCACTTTCATCGAGACGAAATGTTTTGGAGCCTATGCTGCATTTGTTGTTGAGGGATGATGTCATTTCTTGGTATACAAGCAAAACTTCCGCCGCCAATGACAAAAAGATTCAAGACATTGAATTGCAACTATCAGATCGAGTATGGAAAAATGTCCGCTTTGTCCAAGAACGCCTCGATTCATGTGCCCCAAAGCGAGTTGAGAATGTGGCCGAAGCGATCAAAGAAAATGCTGCCCCAATCGACATGAATGTGCGCTCACTTGTTGATGCAGCTTGCAGTGTTGACAGATTGAGCTCTATGGCGGCATCGTACCAGGCGTGGTTGTGAGCATTATGGAATACATAGTGTACAAATTATTAGAGAGTGTTTATTACAGAGGCACCGGTACCCACTACATATGAATTCCTACATTGATTTCGGTAGCGGTGGCGACAAAAACTCTACATTATGACAGCCTGCCAAGCACAGGCCGCGGCCACAAAAACCACAAACCACTGTTTCCACGAACCATGGTAGAATCATCTCATTTCCACACACCAATCTCATCGTAGCAAGCCATCATCATGCCCTTTTTCATATCACCTTCACTCACTCGATGCATGATTGCACATAGTGGTAGGTCGCTGCGTCGTCCGCTGCAGTCATCATGTTCATACAGTCGGACATTTGCTGCTTTGATGGCAAGAAATGAAACAACGTCTCGATCAAAACATCACTTCACTGTTCTACCTGCCCTAGGATCGAAAAGTCATTTATGGAACAATCAAGATAATACTTGCATCGGCAAGAAGAGCTTCTTGTCGACGTCAGCAGAGGAGCTGCCACTCTTCACTTCGCTGGAAACCATTCATCCGGCATCGGTCCACGCAATCACACAAAAACTCAAGCTCGAACGCATGACGGAAATTCAATGTAAAACATTTGATGCAGCATCTACTGGCTCGGACGTACTAGCACGAGCGAGGACAGGGACTGGTAAAACTTTGGCTTTCTTGGTTCCGGGGATTCAAAGTGCCCTGCGAAGTGGTAGGATGCCTGGTCGTCATGGATATTCTGTCACTAATGAAGACGGTAGTCAACAACGAGGGGGGATTGCCATGCTAATCCTCAGCCCCACAAGAGAGTTGGCCGCACAAATTCATAACCAGGCGCAGGCACTTACATCGTCACATACCAATAGTGGGGAAGATCCCACCAACAAATACCCGATGGTGTCTCAGGTGATGTATGGAGGAAGTAGTCGCAACAATGATCTCAAAAAATTACAATCAAACACTCCCTTCATCCTTGTTGCAACTCCCGGTAGATTGATTGACCATATGCAGAATACTCATGTGAATGGGACACCCTTTAGTGAAATGATTGGGAATGTAAGCGTGTTGGTGCTAGACGAAGCCGATCGTTGCTTGGATATGGGGTTTCGAAATGATATGGAGTGGATACTCAATGTCATGGGGCGCTATCGAATGAAGCAAGAAGAGAAAGAGAGAGCCTTGATGGAAGAACGACAAACATTGCTATTCTCTGCCACATTTGGTAAAGACATACGATCCATCATGGACAAATGCATGCGTAATGATTATGTGACAGTGGATTGTGTACATGATGTTGATCCAACCACTCACACCAATCAAAGTGTTACTCAGACGTTTGTGACTCTTCCTCCACCCAGACAGAGAGTCGATATTTCAACAATGAATGCTACTAATTCTCCAAGTGTGACTACAAGCAGTTATGAAGATGTGAATCAATACCGATGGATTTCAGGACTGGTTGATATCATCTCCGACATTGTACATGTACGAAACCCCGATGAATTCAAAGTGGTTGTGTTCTTCCCAACAACGGCCATGTGTCAGTTCTTCTCACATGTATTCACAAATGTATACAAGATTCCTGTGATTGAACTCCATTCCAAGAAGTCACAGTCAAATCGAACTTTCACATCGAAATTGTTTCGGCAGGTGGAGAAGGGCGTGCTGTTCACCACTGATGTGTCTGCTCGAGGAGTGGATTATCCGAATGTAAGCCACGTCATTCAATTTGGATCGGCAGAAAGTAGGGAGACTTATATTCATAGACTAGGTAGGACGGGTAGAGCAGGAAAGAAGGGCCAAGGAATCATCATTGTGGGGGGTAAAGGGGAGGAACGTGCATTTATTAGACAGGAACTACGAGGATTAGAAGTCCATCGTGATGAAACCTATCAGAGTTTATTGTTGGGTGATATTGTCGCAAAAGAAGGAGATGAGGGTGGCGGAATCAATGGAGCCAAACGACGAAATGATATCAACGCTACTAGGTTGCAAAAGATTCGCTCCTCTATCAGGGATAACACCAATGCAGACTTACGCAACATGGCACAAGCCACGTATCGTTCGCTCCTTGGATATTACGTGAGTAGGATGAGGCTTATTGGAGCGAATCACAAGGCAGAAGTTGTCGAATATGTGAACAGTTTGGCAGTTGAAATGGGATTCGAGAATGGGAAGATGCCAAGTATTACTCCGAAAGTTGTAAATAATATTGGTCTGCAAGGCATTCGAGGCTTAAACGTTTCAGCGGAGAAGACTAATGGCCACAAGTCCAATGATAGTTCTGGTAAGAGCATTGGCCCATGGACAAGAGAAAGTCGCCAGCGGACATCACGAGAGCATGGGAAGAGTGGTAAGAAGGGGGGCAGGTATCGAAGAGAAAAAGAAACCCGTTGGTAAAAAGTGAAGTTGCTTGGCGGTTTGAACAACAGGAGAATTGTAGTTTCACGTACTCGTTACAATATATCGAGATATAAATTGTCGCTTGCTTTTTCATGTTGCTCAGCAGGAAAGCGTGTATCCTACAAGAAGTACAACAAGAATTGTGGACAATAAGTATGGTCGGTAGGTCCCAGCTAAGTAGCGTTGATCCGTCACCCGTCACGTTAATCGCTCCGGTCACAAAACGCGTGACTTACTTTCGTAATACGTACATAGGAATTAAGTATTTACGGGTAGATATGTAACGGATACATATGGTAGTGCGTGGATACTCTCAGCCCCCATCATCACCCATCACCGCCCTCATCCTCTCTTCATAATTTGATCCAGAACCATGGGATCTGTGCCCAGCACACAGGACCGCAGATAGGAGTGTACAATAATATACATCGACCAAAATATGAGCGAGAAGAAGAGTGAAGAACACGACGACGCAGCGGCTCCAGAAGAAGGGGGCGAAACAACAATCGAGTTCAACCTTCGCCTTGATGCAGATGGCCGGACAACCTATGATCCAGCAGTACCATCGCCATCACAATCTAATCATGATGGAGAACCCGATGCCAAAAAGGCTAAGACATCACCTCCTTCATTAGATTACTCTACTAAAACAATCATGACTAATCTAGCTCCACTCAATGGAGATGCAACCACAGCAAAGCAGTTGGACGAATTATTATTCGATTGTGAGATTACAGATAGTGGTCTGCTACCGCGAACGTTTTGGGTGTCCGCGAACTCAGACATACAACAACCCCGCTGCTTTCTTGAAAAGATGGCATTGGAAGTGTTTCATAAGCATGTCCCGTCTGGGTTTTACTATGATCCAAACACGTCAGGAGCGGAATGGTGGGTACAAATTCGCCCAAGCCCTCCTGCAGGACGATATTCTATGCATGCTTCTGCTGATGCTAATGATGATGATGAGGCGGGTGTGACCAAAGCAGGAATATCATTTCACTGGGATAAAGATGAAGATTTTAGGCTGCTGACAGGAGGAAGTTTGTATATTCATCCGCACATATCTACAGTCACTTACTTGACTGATCTTGGAGCTCCTACAATAGTTTTGTCGAAGAGAGTTGACCCAATGAGCGGTGCTTATGTCACCGATACTGATGACGACGGGAGCGTGTCTAACATTGACGGCCTGGTCTCTTTTCCAAAGCAGGGCAAGCATTTATCATTTGATGGCCGATACCTTCATGCAGCGCCCTCTGATTTATTGAGAGATGGTTTGTTTGAGGAACAGTGCAAATTCGACAAGCCAGATGGTATGGATAAGAAAGAAATCAAAGTATTGGAGAGAAGGCATAGGCGAGTCAGCTTTTTGGTGAATATTTGGTTGAATTACCATCCATACAATGTCCATATTTTTCCTGAAACAATGATATCCAATCTAAGCAAGGTCGATCTTTTCGGAGAATTTCGTATGTTTAACGAAAGTGGTGAAATGACGAAGGGAGGGGAATCAATTACTTTGGAGCTGAAAGGAGACGACAAGGTGCTATGTGCAGAAGAAAGTGTCGACGAAGCTCATCTTAACGTCGTCACGAAGACTTGGCCAATGGGCAACTGCAGCAACGACTCCATCGATGTACCAGTGCCAGTTGAACTGATAAAATCTCGTAACGCAGGGGATGATATTACACTTATTTGGAGGGGAGAAGATGTCCAACTCAGCGGTGCGAGTGCTTGATACAACTCGGTACAAATAAAAAACTTAACTACTTATTATGGGTAGATTCTATTGTTCAACTGTTTCTGCTTTCGATTACATCGGCAAGGCGATTGTTCACATCTGACAGTTGCTTTCGTGCATCTTCAGGTAGGACTGGGGAATTCATTGCTCTGTAGGCAGCGCGACGGAAGAGACCAGCACCAACTTTCCTTCCTAATGTAGACACACCAGGTAGAAGTTCAAGAACAAAGTCTCTTGTTTCTGTGTCAGAGACAATTTGTCGAAGAGCAGGAGTGATATCAGGCGTAGATGGGATTATGGATGCCCCGTCACTCAAGTTTTGAGCCAGCGCACTGCGCAAACTGGCATTGTCCAAGCGTGCGCCGATAACTTCCCGCAGCTCGTCGGCAGTCGTCAGAATTCTTTCGTCTTCAGATGTTGCATGCAATAACTCCTCAACAAGCTGTGGGAGTAAAGCAGGTTGGTCAATTATGGCCTTCTTAACTTCAGCAGGAAGAAGCGCTGCCAGCTGCTCTGACTGTTCAACGGCATATTTTGGTGCACGCAGGGATGAGGCAATTGTTTTGGCAACTGCACTCTCTACGAACGCCTGTCTCAAAAGAGATCTTGTTGTTGCGTCTCCAAATTTAGCCAACTCTTCAACCAAAATATCTTGCAATGTTGATCCTTCCTTGTCCAAAAGAAGCTTTGCAAACTCTTGAGCAGCTGCTGTCCTTCCGGCACCATCACGATCTACAGTTGCTGTGGCGGCAGTATATGATGCAAAGTTATCAGTCATCTCCAGCAACTTTTTCGGTGACAGACTATTTCTTGGTGCAGCGCCTACACCTTCCTTTACGGCTGCAAGACCTTCGGAATACATTTCACTTTCAGACAACCCAAGCATTGCACGGAGGGCAGCCTTGGCTCGTGGACTCCTGTCTGTAAACAATCTCCCCGATAAATAAGGATAACATTCCTGTACGATGGCGTAGTTCTCATCAATAGATAAACCTATTCCTTCTAAAGTCGAGAAAGCTCTCGCCACATAAAGTACATATGGGGGCAATGCAAACAACTCTCTGTTTCTCCTAGACATTTCCTCCATTACGTTGGTGACACCCTTGACATCCACACCCTCTGACGCAAGTTGTGCCTCCATACGTTCCAACATGTCAGCTCTCGCGGCATCCCGAAGCTCAGCATCGGATAGTTCAGATCCGTACCGTTCCTTAAACTCCTCTTTGACACGTTCCTGTATTTTCGCTGGTCCTCCTCCCTGACTCAATTGACGGAAGGCAAATGATAAACCCTCAGTGATGCCACTGCTTTGTAATCTTTCTAGACTCACATCAGCGGGAGAGAACCCAAGATTGATGAAATCCTGTGGAATAGAGTCGTAATCTTCAGTGTTAATGTGTGCAATGAATTCGAGGAGAGCGTATTGCAAATCGTTGGGTACAGCCAAAGTCATGCCCCAATCCAAGATACATAGTTTCCCATCTGTAGTGCGCAGTAAGTTACCAGGGTGTCTGTAATGTAATCAAAGAAGGATATGAGTGGGTAAGACAAACGATATGATAATAACATATATAAAATAACACAAATACTTACGGGTCACAATGTAAAACGCCAGTGTCCAAGAGCATAGTTAGGTACGCATTGATTGCCACACCACACAACCTCGGAACATCGTCAGATGCATCCCTATCCAATCTCGTCCCCTCCACCCACTCGGTAACCAATACCTTATCCCGAACCAAATCTTCCACAACGGCAGGAGCACATACCGCATCTAACTTCCTCATCCTCATCGCCTCTTCAAATTGAACCGTGTTGCGTGCTTCCAACCTATAATCAGTCTCGGCAACAAAACCTCTGCCCCATTCATCGACCAATGACACTGCAGTATCAATATCTTCCTGAGTAGTCTTCTGCCTATTGACAGCATTCTGCAACTTGGTCTGAATTGGAGTCAACAATCTCAAAACATACAAATCCAATGCAATTTCACCCAGAATCCCCGGTCGTTGAACCTTCACGGCAACATCCTTTTGACTATCCCTCAGGGTTCCTCTGTACACCTGTCCAATTGAGGCACTCGCGACAGGTTCCTCACTCAACGTTTCAAACAACCTATTCAAATCCCTCACGCCCAATTCACGCTTTAGTACCTCACGTGCCTCGGTGCTATCAAATGGAGGTACAGCATCCTGCAGCGCTCGTAGTTCCAATGCATAAATCTCTGGTAATAAATCAGTACGGATCGAGAGCGCTTGGCCCAATTTAATAAACGTCGGCCCAAGTTGTTGACATAGTACCAATGCCTCCTTGGCACGTTGGGGTTCATTCCTTCGTAGGGCGGTATATTCTTCATCACGGAGTAACTTGCCAAGAATGAGCCAGTCGAATAAGAGACCGGTGTTGAATACAGCTGTGAGGGATGCAAGGCGCAATATGCGTTTGAGCACCATGAAAGGACGCTTGGCGTAAAATTCCTCTGCTGCTTTGGGATCATAGGTGTTTGGCCCCGGTTCATATGGAGTCTGACTGTAGTCGTCTGGAGAATTGAGCCAGGAGAGGAATAACGATCCACTTGTGAAGAGGGCGATGGCGGCTGCTTGGAAGATGCCCTCGGGTGTTGTTAGAAGAGATGGGAGGGAGTCGATCGCCGATTGAAGTTCGGTGGGTGTGGAGAGATGAATTCCGTCTTTGCTGATGTCTGATAGAATTGACTCGATGGAGGAAGATGAGGCGGGAATGTTGTAGGTGAGTGATTTTGTAACTTCGTTGAGTGCATCTGCAAATGAATTCAATTGGATGGAAGAAGCAGTTGTCCGACGGCTGCTGCTGGTTGGTGGGATAAATGCATTCGCTTGCCCGATGAGCAGAAGCGCTGCAACTGCTGTGCTCTTGAAGATCATACTTAGTTGTACCGAAGCAGGCCGGCTTTTTTAGTGGTTAACTTTGTAGGATTATTACTATTTGATCTCTACTTTTGTTAGTAGGAGGAGATTGTTACCTCCACAACAACAACATGGAGATGGAGACATTATTTAATGCTAATGCATGAGTGAGTCACAGGACGGAGTTGTTGGAGAACAAAAAATAATGCGGTGGCAGGCGCGCCATTTTCCGCTCTCTTTTGCCTCTTGATGACCCACGCACATAAGTACAACCCACGCACGAAAAAAGGAAAAAATAGAGAGATAGCAATCTCACCAACAACCAAGCCAACCAACAAAATCTCTAATCTAACACCAGCAACCAGCAACCATGGAAGTAGAATCAGGAACCGTCAACTTGGTAAGTCATCGTCGTCGTCTCTATTATTATGGTATGGTGGTGGTCATGCTGCCTTGATGGCGGATGGAGGAGAAAGGCAGCGGCGGTCGTGTTGTGATGACAGTGGTCGGAATTTTCACGCATTGGCCATCCCCGGGATCGCTCCGTAGCACTGCGTTCTGGGACACGGTTGCCTCCCCCGTAGGGATGGAGATGTTTCCTTCCCCCCTCTTTGATCATTGATGGGACAGCAATTGGACTTGCAATTTCTGGGGAGAGAAGATGACGATTATTGGATATTTTTTCGCACCTGGCCGGGCAGGTTGGTCAATCATGATGTCGCCACGAGGGAAATGTACGATGGGGGCGGGTAATGCGTTGAGTGTGATCCGTGAGGTAACATTCATTCAGACGACTGAAATACGAAGTGCGGTTTTAATGCGATCAAGCGCCTTCACGGTTGTCCTGTCCTCATGACTGTGGATTTTTTCATGCGACAAGATACATCCGTGTCCATTGCCCTTATCTATTCTTCTCACATCCTGTGTCTTTTTCCTTTCACTAAATTATTATCAACAGGTCTCCAAGGAAGGAGACTCCTTCCCCGTAGACATCGAGGTAGCCCGTATGTCTGAACTCGTCAAGGGCATGCTCGAAGATGAAAGTGGCGACGACGAAGATACCACAGAAATCCCCCTCCCCAACGTCAAGGCGGCCGTTCTCAAGAAGGTGATTGAATTTTGCTCTCACCACAAAAGTGAACCAATGACTGAGATCGAAAAGCCCCTCAAATCTGCAGTCATGGCCGAGGTTGTCCAAAAGTGGTATGCCGACTTTGTCAATGTGGAGCAAGTTCTGTTATTTGAACTTATCCTTGCTGCTAATTACATGGATATCAAACCGTTGTTGGATCTGACATGTGCTACTGTTGCCAGTATGATCAAGGGGAAGACTCCAGAGGAGATTAGGAAGACATTCAATATTGCGAATGACTTTTCACCGGAGGAGGAGGCCCAGGTGAGGGAGGAGAACAAGTGGTGCGAAGAGCCTTAGACTTATGTCATGTGGTGTNCCGGAGGAGGAGGCCCAGGTGAGGGAGGAGAACAAGTGGTGCGAAGAGCCTTAGACTTATGTCATGTGGTGTATATTCATATTTAGTGTATAGCTAGTAGATGTTAGCAGTATGGAGCCTTGGCTGGTATAACAATACTTAGTGAAATGTCTTCAATACTTTCAAGATTTGATAAAGGTGGGACAGCTTGTAGCGTGCAGACGCAATAGCTAACAGCGCTCCAGAATTAGATTTCATCCAACATTCCTGTACGAGCTCAGTTTCTTCATGAGGCAGCTCATATACTTGCGCTGAGCGCGGTTCACACGAAGCCAATGCGATATCTAATACTTGAAATTTGAGATCAGTTACGATTTGTGTGTACGTTTCTGACGGAATGTCGTGTGGCTTGGACAGAAAAGAAAAAACAATCATTTCTAAGGTTGAGAATCATTAGGTTGATGATTTGGAATAGACTGTTGCACCAGCATAGATCCAATTGACATCCACTGGGACTAATGACAGAAACGCTGGTTGTATTCTTCTTTTCACTCATGAACACTTTCATTTATGACATTGAAAGTCTCCAAAATCCAACCACGTATCCAAACCCTCCATTATAAGCATCCAAGAAGACACGCAACAGACGCACACTATCTCAGTCCTAAAGTAGATGTACACCAATTCATGCCGTCAGGAGAAATCTTATTATACAAGCAACTTTGCACGTTGGTACCGTTGGGCCTCTAAGCACATACCAACTCTTGACAAAGTTAGACTTGTAATCATAGTGAGGCTCCAGTACAGTTGCATCAAATGCTTGTGCCAGTTGACCCGCATAGAGTCACCAATGAATATAATGTTGAGGTCTGTGGATACTGATATACTTTGAAATCAAGGGGTCCCCTATGAGAAAAGAAGTTACTTTTGAGGATTTTTGACACTGATGCATAGGAACAGGATCGTATGCCCCAGGAGGATTGACTGTCATGTCGGAGAGTTTGTGAAGTCGAAATGCTGCACCATACGGAATACGGACCTGATGCATTGGGATTTGAAAATCGTTGATGCCATAATAGGTATTGTACCAAACTACATATCATAAATCCGAAACCGACAGAATGAAACTGAATTCTGCTGAATTTTGTTTTTTAGCGAGAGTGTGTCAATGTCACAGCAGACTCCTGTCAAATCCTTTACATTACATCGATCCTCATGCTTTCACCATAATATCTGCTTCCTTGTGGTGTCCATCTATTTGATGGATACTCATCTGTTGCTTCAACAGGCAGGAAAATGCATGTAATTCACAACGAAAGCCTTTATTTGTCATTCTAAAGAGTTAGAGTTACCCGCCACCACTAAGCAAATAAATCCAATTAAACCTCTACTCCCATGATTCTTGCAACCTGTGGCATATCCTTGTCCCCACGTCCACTCATGTTGATCACAATATCCTTATCCTTGGGCAAAGTCTTAGCCAATTGGATAGCGTAGTAAATGGCGTGACTTGTCTCTAGAGCGGGGATGATACCTTCATACTCGCACATCATTTTGAATCCCTCAAGCGCTTCGTCATCAGTGACGGCACTGTATTTCGCCCTTCCACTGTCCTTCAAGAAAGCATGCTCAGGTCCAACACCAGGGTAATCCAATCCAGCACTTACACTATGGGTGTTGAGAGTCTGGCCACTCTCCTCTTGAATGACATATGTGAATGCACCCTGAAGAACACCAGGCGTACCCTTGGTTAGCGTAGCGCAGTGTTGTGTGTCCTTATCAATGCCATGTCCAGCCGCCTCAACTCCGTGCAATTCAACAGTCTTATCCTCCACGAATGGATAGAATGCTCCAATGGCATTGGATCCACCTCCCACACAGGCAACAACAACGTTAGGAAGCTTTCCAGCCTTCTCGAGCATTTGTGCCTTCATCTCAGTTCCCATAATAGATTGGAAGTCTCTGACAATTGTTGGGAAGGGGTGGGGTCCTACAGCCGATCCAATAAGATAGTGAGTATCACGGACGTTGGTTACCCAATCTCTCATTGCTTCGTTAATCGCATCCTTCAATGTGGCCTGTCCCTCCTTCACGGGCACAACCTTGGCTCCCAAAGTATTCATACGGAATACATTCAACTTTTGACGCTCACAATCGACGGCACCCATGTATACGGTACAGTCCAATCCAAGCTTGGCGCAAACCGTCGCGGTGGCTACACCATGCTGCCCAGCACCAGTCTCGGCGATAATACGGGGCTTACCAATCTTCTTCGCCAAAAGGGCCTGACCAATGGCATTGTTGATTTTGTGTGCTCCAGTGTGAGCCAAATCCTCCCTCTTCAACCAAATGGTGGCTCCGCCACACATCTCGGTAAGACGATCCGCCCTGTGAAGCGGAGTGGGTCCTCCCACAAAGTCACGTCGGTATACATCCAACTCAGCCAAGAAAGAAGGGTCGTCCTTAATCTTCTCATATTCCTCCTCGATCTCTCGGAACGCCTCAGATAACGTCTCGGGAATGAACTGTCCACCAAACTTGCCGAATCGTTTGTTAATGTTCAAGGCAGCAATTTGATCCGCAACTTCATCATCGGGCTTACGTCCCAAAATCTGGGCTTGGTTCAAAGGAGTACTGCCCTGTTTACATCCCGCACTCAAATTGGAGACGATAGTCTTAACAGCCTCAACTCTCTCCCCTTGTGTACTCCCCGCCGCTTGCAAGGCCTTCAAAATAGCACTACCCACCACGACACCATCACCAATATTGGCAACGCTATTCACTTGATCGGGAGTAGAGATACCAAATCCAACAGCCAATGGCAAACCAGTCTTGGCACGTACACGTTTAATAAAGTCACCAAGATCCGAGGGCAACTCACTTCGTGCCCCAGTAACACCCGTCGTACTAACACAATAAATAAACGTACTAGCCGTCTTAGCCAAATGTTCAATACGTGCATCAGTAGTAGTAGGTGCAATGAGGGGGATATTCGACAATCCATACTTATTGCAACACTTCGCCAAAACGGCGCCCTCCTCGGGGGGCAAATCAACTACGATGAATCCATCGGCTCCATATTCTTTAGCTTTGGCGCACATTTTCTCAATCCCGAATTGGAAGAAGGGGTTGTAGTATCCCATGAGTACTACAGGGACTGTGAGGCCCTGTGATCGGGCCTGTTTGACCATTTCGAGACAATCCGTGATGTTGGAGGTTCCCGCCTTGATGGCTACCTGATTTGTTTGTTGGATGGTGGTTCCGTCGGCTTGGGGGTCGGTGTAGGGGATGCCTAGTTCGATGACGGAGGCTCCTCCCTCTTGCATGGCCATGAGAATGGCGGGGGTGTCTGATGGATTTTTGAGTGTTAACATTGGGTAACAGTAATCGTGGAGTTGTGATGGAGAGACGATGTAAAAGGGAATAAAGTGGATGAGCACTCGTACATTATCATTTTGTGCACACATGATAACTAACATAGCAGCGCTCAATTCAAGTCATAATTGCGTCTACTCACCAATCTTCTCAGGGAATCCAGCTGTAACAAAGGTAACGAACGCAGCCTCCCCACGTTCCTTGGCTTGGGCAAATGCCTCTTCTATACGACCATTGTGGCCACGCTCCATAGATTGTACTGCGCTCATCTTTCTGTTGATGATATTTGTATAGTTATTGCAATTTTGTAATTCAGTAGCGTTTGCTGTTTGATTTGCTATTGTCGAGTTCGTTACCGAGCAATAAATATTGGCTGGTGTTGCTAATGTTGATGTGGCTGTCGTCAAAAGAGATGGACGAAGTGCAGTTGTTGTGCTCGTAATAAGTGGAGAGCTACAATTATTCAGTAGGGAATGTGTAAAGAGAGCGATTACTTTTGTGGTCGTCCTCAAAGGCACTGCTTTCATCAACTAGTTGTTGCTGTATTCCGTTGGATTTGCTTGAATTGACCGGGCGTACGGCGTACTTAAGCGAGATTGATGCAGCGAGCTCTCAAAGATGAAGAGGGAGCGTCGAAAGCATGATGACGGTGTTTGTTCTTCGCTAAACTCCTCAAAAATAAGGGGCTCAGGTGACTGCCACCTGGAGCCTACTAATTGGGAATGACGGCAATGGAACATCGACAGAACAGGGAGAAGAAAGATGAGAGGAAAGGGGACAGAATCTGTCGCTACGACTGCGAACGCAAACGCAACCGAGAGGGTCAACAGACAACAGAGAAAGAGAAAGCAAGGTGAACTACATACTTACTAAGCGTTCTACGTAAGTAATTCGCTTCCCTTCGACAACATTTCTTTGTCATTGCCCTCAGAAAGGGCATCCAGTGCCACGTTTAATGGGGGCATACTAGCCGACTAACTTCGAGTTTGAAAAAGAAATAGAGTTAATGATGAAGTGATAATTTATGACAACACTCTGATCTTGCAAGGTTTAAAGCTACCCATATTTCCTACTTTAGTAGCTATTGGATGGAGAAATAATACTTTATTATTTGGTAAAAAATGAATTATTATGCACAACAGAGACTACTTCTTCAACTACAGGCGGTGACCTCCAAAATCCACGGTGAAAAAGATACCTCCATCGTACAAGACGATGTATTTTCTTCTCTCAATATGATATAGAGGTTGGACAACAGGCTCACAGTACACCCCCATTCACAGATGACACGAAAAAAAATGCCATCTGTATAGTGAACAAGAGCTAGCTATTTATACACTGAAACGTGAACATAAAATCTAAGGCTCTTCGCACCACTTGTTCTCCTCCCTCACCTGGGCCTCCTCCTCCGG